>LZPO01097304.1:75311-92781 GCA_001675575.1 Neotoma lepida | reverse complement strand
GGTGGAGACTGAGGCCTGGCTTTCCTAGACCTAAATTCTTTTCCCTTGATCCCACAGTTCAGCAACTCTACCTGTTACATTCCGCTGTGCAGAAGAAAAGAATCGGGTGGACCAGAGGATCACAAGATTCGTGCTGCCTGTTGGTGCCACCATTAACATGGATGGCACTGCACTCTATGAAGCCGTGGCAGCTGTGTTTATTGCACAGCTGAATGGCTTGGACTTGAGCATTGGGCAGATCATCACCATCAGGTGAGGCACAGTGTCACTCTCATTTGCATCACTGCTACCTGGACTGCCTCAAGTTAACATGANCCATGAAGACAGACCAAGGACCCAGAGGTGAAATGTTCTATTGGTTTATAAGTCCCTGNCCAAGATGAAGACAAGGGGTAGACTCATGGNGCATGTGATTCNTGCTTCAGGATCTGGGTAGCTAAAGCATCTCTCTNTTCAGTTTAGTGTGACCAATAGGTGCCAGACAGTGCCAGGCACAGATNAGACACCCAAGACTTGAGGTTGAATAAGCATCAGCCCCTNCTCTANTGGGAGTCCCTGGTGGGTGGGGGTTAGATACCCAAATAAATGCTAGATCTGTGGTTGGACTCTCATGTAAAAGGAGGAAATAACAGTGCCTATGATTTATTCAAATATGATAATTAAGAAAGAGCATGTTTATAAAGTNTTGGTGCTTACACAGTGAGTCCCCAGTAAATGCTAGGAATGGTTGACATTATGCTGGAAGAGTTTGTAGAGAAGAGGGCACTGAGGGCAAAGCCTCAGAAAATCCAATTAGAGGTAGAGAGAAGGGAGGAAAGGAAAGGGAGGNAGAAGGAGGTGGGAGGAAGCCAGGGGCNTTGTGGAAACTAGAGACAAGTGGTTTATTTTTAGGGATTAAAATGGTTCAGTATCTGATGCCAAAAAGAATTCAAGGCAAATGAAGACTGAGGAGGTGGTAGAGATGGCATTGGTGAATTCCACTGGAGTTGTTTCCTANGACATCATGTAGCCACTAGCCCCGTGTGGCCAATGGCTGACTGAACTGGGTAGCACAGATGTGNAAGAGTCCCATCACTACAGACAGCTCTGTTGGATGGCACTGTGTTTGAGTGACAGACTGGGATTCCAGTTGACCTCANGANTGATGAAACTGGGCCAGCTTCATTTATGTTTCATGCANACATTATACATAGCCATATGTACTCATACATATGAAATATTTGTGGTGTGCTTAGGTTTTGACTATGATCTGTCATGTGAAATCAGGTGTGGAATTTTCCATTTATACTGTCACATTAGTCTTAGATTTTGGAGCATTTAGGATGTTGGATTTCCANATCNGGTATTGACGTCATCACAGTGNGGCTGACTAGGGCTGCAGGAACAGAGTCCTCTTCTCTNCTGATTTAACGAATAAAAAGACAGGAAAAGGAAGGTCTCAGCACTCAGCCAGGTTTTACTGACAGCAGAAGCGNACCAATTCCTGGTCCCTCAGTATGCTCAACTAGCAAGTTAGTATTGGCTGCTGCACTCAGAGCATCATGTGTACTGGTCCTAGCAGAACAGCAAAAGTAGCATATTTTTAGTTTTCTGCACAGGGTACTATCCTGATCTTTATCGGGCTTCAGAGAAACACCTTGCTGGAGAAAATGCCCATAGTAAATTGGCAGANCCCGGAATGTAGCCAGATGTGTCTGACTCTGAAGCCTATGTCCACACTACTTCACAGCCCAGCCTCCAATCCTGCTGCTCCAGTGTGCTAGGAGAGAACTCGGTNTCTCAGAAGCTGAAAACCCTTTTGCTGAAGCAGGGTATTGTTGAAGTAGATGAATAGGTTTTCATATATTTCCCCTTATCTGAAGATAACAATGTTCTGAATGTCACACCAAAGCCAGTCAAATGACAGAAGTTTTGTGAACGAGGTCAAGGCTCAAGGGCAGATGGAATGGATTCTGAAGCCCAGCCTCAGAATGGCTAACCATGATCTGTTGAGGCTTCCGAGGGGGATCAATGAGTCTGGGCACATATCTATTCTGACAAAGAAAACCCACTGATGCATTGTTTAAATTTTTTTTCAACCAGCATTGAAATCAAGTTGGATTTTTCAAAAGAGGACTTAGGAAGGACAGCTCTGATGGATGATGTAAGCCTAAAACATGTAGAGATGTCGGTCTAGCTCTGGAATTCTCTAAGTCACTGTAAACCAGTAGCCATAGCCACTAGAGGAACACATACTAGGCAAAGGACCTGGCTGGCTTTTGACCCATGGGCAGCCTCTAGAACACAGCACTACACAAATGAGTGGGGAGCAGAATCTGTTTTCTGAGAATTCAGAGACCTTTGGGACCCAGAGGAATATGGATTTGTGGCGAGATCTGGGCTTTATCTCATTTAACTTGGCAGTTTCTGCACCTGTGTCTTTCAGCCCACCAGCATCTGGAAATGGTACTTTAGCCTGAGAGTGAGGCTACTCCAGAAAGCACTGTGGGTATCTCTGCCTGCTCATTCAGTTCAGAGGACTTTCAGGGCATGGGGAGCCTTGATTTCTCAGAATGACCCAATTAAAATAAACATACTGCTGGTGAGAAGCTGCACATTGCCAGGAGAAAAATCGCCTGTGCCCTAGTCTGTGTGCTCAAGGGGGATCTTGTCAAATACATAGTACTGAAGTTTTTCTGGCTACCTACCCTGGATTCCAGATCTTCTCCTTTTGCACAAAGTGCATCTTCTGGATGAAGGATCAGTCAGGAATGTTTGCACCTTGGATGGAATCACAGTTTTCTCAATTCAATGCCCTAAACAGGTGTTCTTGGAGAAGGCGAGAATCTTGTGATACTGGGAAATTATATAAAACCTGCTTAACCATTGTGTTACCCCTTTGCCTTCACCTCAGACATCCTTCCCCATCCACTCTACTGTCTGTCCCTGCACTCACCTTTCCACGCAACAGAAATTCCTGGCACATACTAAGTGCTCTGAAAATGACTGAACAGCAGAGACTGAAGGAGGAAGGACATAAGTAGAGAGGGATGTGACACTTAGGACTGGGGTGGGTGTTGGATGGATAGATAAAGCCTTGTATAAAAACTCCTATTGGTAAATTCCTACCATCCTCCTGGGTAATTCTGCCTCAGGGTTGATGTCACTTGTTGTTATTCTATACTTCCTTGCTTTAGGGTGATCTGCCAAATGCTCTCCTGCCTCCATGACACCCTGCTCCTCATAAGCCCCAGCAGCTCCCATCATATGTGTGTGTGTAATATATATATATATATATATATATATATATATTATGGATGGATAGGTGGATGGATGGGTGGATTATAGGCAGATAGATAAATAGATACATGAGTCAGAACTGATATTAACAAATAAGTTCTAACTATCCACTATGGGAACATAACAGTAACAGCCAGGAGCCTGTTTCAGGCCTGAGGCCTTGATGGGAGAAATAGAGGTCTAACCCTTTCCTGCCATTGTGTTTTGGCGACAGTATCACGGCCACAGCTGCTAGCATTGGAGCTGCTGGTGTGCCCCAGGCTGGCCTGGTGACCATGGTGATCGTGCTGAGTGCTGTAGGCCTGCCTGCTGAGGATGTCACCCTCATCATCGCTGTGGACTGGCTCCTGTGAGTTGGAATAAATATCCCTGCCTCTGTTGGTTGGGCAGGCNGCTTCCTAGCCACACAGAATCTTTGCTGTGCTCTGCCTTCCTCCTCACATTGCCTAATGAGCCATCTGGTACTGCTCTCATTTCCTTTTAGCCAAGCCGTCTGGTAACATACTTAAATTTAACTCTTCATAACTTCAACAGGGGTTCTCAAAAGCCAGTAACTCCATCAGTTCATTCTATACCTGGTGACACTTAAGNTTAGGGGCTNNGTGTGGGACAAGATTAAATACGAGAAAATATAGTGAAGGAGTGGGACAAAACTCCATAGCCATCCCCACATACCCCAACCCCAAGTTAGCTTCATAAACACGGCACCACCTGCTTTGAAATCACTGCATCTTTCCAGCTATCTTGGAATCCTCAGGGCTGGTGACAAGAGCAAAGGTTTTAGCATATGCCTGTGTTTAAATCCTCATCTGGTATCTTACTAGGTTTGGGATCTTGAACACGTTCCTTAACCNCTCTGAGGCCCAATTGCTTTATTTATGAGATGGGAAAAGTTATGCCTACCTCAGTGGCTTGTTGTAGGGACCAAATGGGTTCATATGAGCCAAGTGTCTAGAATTATGCCTGGCAGATCGGTACATGCTCAACATAGGGAAAGTTCTATTGGCAATGTCTCAAACCACTAGCCCNGAGCCACTCTCTTCTATCTTATACACACACACCCCATACCAGATCATCTGGGTGAGAATATGCCTCCTTGATGCCCCAAATTGAAAGTGGAGCAGCCTGGTCTCTGGCTTTAGTTTTGATACTCACATCTACCTTCCATCTTCTACCTTCCAGTACCAAGGTGTAGCCCTGCCCTGGGCATCAGAGTAAATATAGCTCCATATTGAACCTCACTTTAGATTAGCGAGGGTTGTACAGTCTATAAACAGCAGCTAGGATTGGAGAAAGGGAAGCAGTCATGCTGTGGAGGTTCCAACCTTGTACCTGGCTTGGGAGCTGTGACTGCTGCCCAGAAATGGGCGTCTCGGGTAAAGGAAGAAACCAGGCTGACTTGAACCCTGGCTTTTNCTAGAAGCAGTGACTTTCACTGCCAAGATGAGTGGAATGTCCAAACTATGGGATGCAAGGATGCTGGGCCAGTGCTGTCTGTGGCACTTCTCCTGTCAGAAGGGCATCCACCATGGCATGTGCAGTCACTGTTGGCCTTTCCTGTCTCGCACTGTCATCTCACAAGTGTGCCCATACTCACAGTTCTTTCACCAAATCCTCGGTATCAAAACGGACACACCCTCTGGAGGCCTTCACAATAGACTTTCCTGTCACTGGCCTCTTCTCTGGCCTGCCTGGGATTGACAAGTGGAGGCTGTNTCAAAGAGGAATCCATTTCCTGGCTGGCCTATATTTTCTGGATGCCATGTTCTTCCATGTCTTTGCCAAATTGTTCATGGAGTGACCTTATTTGGTAAAGAATGAGTACACCAGGGACACATCCAAGACCCACATACTTGGCACCATCCACCCCAACCAAACATTCAGATTCTCTCACCTTAGCCAAAAGAAAGCCCATAATACCAGGCCCATAATATATCTGGANACCCCATTCTTATTTTNGAAGAAAGGAGGGAATTTCTGGAGATGGGGAGAGATCATTGCTACTTTCTGGGAGCATGGACTAAGTAGAGCCCATTTTCTCATTCCGTCCCTTTGGGAGCCACCTTCTGCCCCAGGCCAGTGAGGCATCTGGTGAGTCAGGGGACAGCATTCTGCATTGACTTAAATCTTAACCAAACTCATCAAAACCTTTTCTTTCTCCATCCNTCGGTGAAGGAAGATGAAACCTGGACTCATTCTCTCTGGTCTCTTTCCCAGGGACCGGTTCAGGACCATGGTGAATGTTCTGGGTGATGCATTTGGGACCGGCATTGTGGAGAAACTCTCAAAGAAGGAGTTGGAGCAGATGGATGTTTCATCTGAAGTAAACATCGTGAACCCCTTTGCCTTGGAACCCGCAATCCTCGATAATGAAGACTCGGATACCAAGAAGTCCTATGTCAATGGTGGCTTTGCAGTGGACAAATCNGACACCATCTCATTTACCCAGACCTCACAGTTCTAGAGGGCTAGCTTCAGATGACTGGGATGAGAACGGACATCTCCACGGGAGCCATCTCTTAGCAAACTCCAACATTAAGGAATGAGAGGAACACTAAGAGTCAACTGTACATTTAGTTTGATAAACAGACCTCCAGATTATTTTCTATATTTGGCTTTATAGCCTTTGTTCTCTGGGCTTGGGAACTTGGGGTGGGGTAGAATGAAAGAAAATTAAGAAAGTTGTATCTGGCTTTTCTAATTCTATAAAACAAAGTGTGGAAGTATATGAAGTAGTTAACTGTTCCTTAGGTAACGGATATGGAAGAGAAATTGCTTTCTCATGCATAGACCAGTGTTTGGGGGTTTTTAAACAATATTATTATTGGCTACAAATTTTTACTCAGGCTTTCTATTGGCGTGACTTCCTTTGCCTTCTCACTTTTTATAGATTATAATGCATCTCAACAGCCCTACCCAGTTAAAGTGCCAAATTTTCCATTTTGACCTCATCATCAGCCACTCTCAAACTACTCTAAAAGAAGAGAAAAAGGATCAGCATAGTTCTGCAATAATAGTTTTAAGATAGTTGTGGGGTTTAGGGGGAGAGGGTTTTTTATTCAATGTACTGTATTGGGATGCTGGTAGCTGTTTAGCCAGTGTTCAGTATAGAACTATATGTATATGTGTGTATATTTATTATTTTCATATAATTCATAAGACAGAGATCAGGAATGAACTATCAATGTGAACTAAGACACTTTCCTTGTACTTGAATCAAAACTGCAATTCCAAGCCAGGCGGTGGTAGCACACATCTTTAATCCCAGCACTCGGGAGGCAAAGGCAGGCGAATCTCTATGAGTTTGAGGCCAGCCTGGTCTAAAAACAGACAGGACTGTTACACAGAGAAACCCTGTCTCAAAAAACCAACCAACCAANCAANCAAACAAACAAACCCTACAATTCCAACTGAGGTGTACTTGGGAGCTCACCAGAACATTGTCAGGAGCTCTGGGATGAGAAATCAAGTTGCTTGGTTACTGTGTTTCACCCCTAAAACAGCAATGTCTTATGTGGAACTCTATGGTGGCACAGCTAATCATTTACAACTGCCAGGCTCAAGCTCCCTCCAGGGAGGAGTCCCTGTGGGCACTGAGTAAATGCATTAACAAAGGCAGCTCTCCCAAAGGCTGAATGTGCTCCGATCCAAACAGAAGGCTTCAAGGCTTCACTCTGCAAGTACACTCAGGCCCACTTCACAAGGCTGCTACTTCACTGCCCTTGGTCCTCTCTGCCCACCAGGGCAGAAACAACAGTGGCAAGCCATCACCCAAGTTGTGTTTCAAAACAGGCTGCCTAAGTTGAATAAGCCACGTTGCAAGGTGACCAAGCTATCCCTATACTGTATTCTTTTTATTTTATTTTATTTTATATAGTTTTTACTTTTGAGTTTTTTGTTTTGTTTTGTTTTGTTTTTGTTTTTTGAGGCAGAGTAGCTCTACATAGGACTAGCTATCATGGAACTCACTATGTAGACTAGGCTGGTCTCTAACTCACAGAGATCCTCCTGCCTCTGCCTCCCCATTGTGGGGCTGAAAGGTGTGTGCCACCATGCCCAGCTCTATACTGAATTCTTACAGAATAAAACCCAGGCCATGAGCTACTGGTACCAGTGGTTCAGGGAAAACGCTTCCGTTTCCTTCTGCNTCCTTCGGAAAGGATCATTCAGAGAATCTTGGCCTTGCTGCTTCGAATCCTCTGTCTTTCTCCTGCTCGTTTCTGAAGATAGCTTATTAAAAGTCTACACTTCTGCCCTCATCCTGTAAATAAAGCTCAACAAAAACTTGTACTTAACATGGAGACAGATTCTTAACGCCGCTGTGTTTCTGTAGCATCGTTAGCCACCTTACACCCGTGGTTTTATATTTAAGAAGCCAGAAACTGTGCCAAAGACAGCAGGGAGGTGAACGAGTGATCAGTGTTGGCCACCTGTATCTGAAAGCTACAAGAAAATGACACTGAATTACTGACTAAATAAATGTCACAGTGACCAATGATTCTGAAATCTGAAGTACAAATATCAGTATTCTTTATAGAAGTAAACCTAAATCTAAATGAAGTTGAATGAATACTTTATTTAGAAATGAATGGTTCTGTCCCCTTTATCAGGTGGCTCTTATTAGTGACACTAGAGTTGGCAGAGCTGTTCGCAAATTCACTGGGGTCATCCTTGTAGCCAGCCACTTAACACACTGTGCTGTTAACTCGTGAAAGAGGACCTGTTCCATTTCCTTCTCAATAAATATTTCTCACAATCTTTGCCCCCTTATCTTCCTGCCTCTTATCTATTTTTTTTTATCTTATTTACCTGAGTAGCTGTGGAAAGGTGAAATGCAGGGCTAGTGCAAGANGCTCTATGATTATTGGCTTTAAAACCAGAGACGATTGGTTTGAAAACTTCTTATCNCCTTGAGAATGAGAAGTCAGGACTTGAGGAAAACATACTGATCCTTCGTGTTTACCAGTGAGGATTACAAGGGTGAAATAGAGGCCCATTATGGACAGTTGAGCTCATATTCTGTGGCTGAAATGAAAATAGAATTTTGCTAGAAATTGCTATCATGGCAGGCAGCCATATCTCAAATAGAGTGATGATTTGGTTCACTGAAGGGCCAATCCTACCCTCTGAGATAGGACTACCAATTATGAGTGGCAGGATTTGAAGTGCCCTTGAATGGGATGGCATGCTCCTACCTGAGCACCCCACTTATCAGCAAGTTCTGTAGAACAGGACTCATTTGTGTGGTAAATATCAAAGGAACAGACAGTTTCCTGAACCCCGCTGAGGAAGGACAGCATAAAAATGCCACTTGCTTTCTAGCCACAGGAATACAGGACAGAGTCTTGATTGCAATGTGGGGGTGGGGACATTCCCAATAACACAGCTCCTTAGAACAAAGTTTGGAACAGCTGGTGCAGCTGAGCAGAGGCCCAGCACATGAACCTGGCCATCTCCCAAAAGTGAGTATCATTTCCAGTACCAATGGATAACTTTGAATTTTTGTAAGCTCTCTGGGTTATTAAAAACCCATCCCNGTTCTTAGGTCACCATGGGAAATAGTGTGACCTGATCAGAAGGGAGCAGAAGCAATAGTGGCTTTGCAGCCGATTAAGAACCTTCCCTCTGTGGCAGGAGGGAAGGGGTCCTGCATAGCCATAGCAGAGCACTGATGATGGGCATCCCCACTGATACTCTGCAGTCAGTAATTGCTCAACAAGAAACCACAAGAGACACGCAACTGGTGGGTGTTAAGGGATAGTTGTACACTGTGTGTACAATATTTGTACATTGCTGTGATTGGTGTAATAAAGAGCTGAACGGCCAATAGCTAGGCAGGAGGTATAGGCAGGACTTCCCGGCAGAAGAGGAAGTAAGAGGAGATAATCTAGGCACATAGGAGACGCCAGGAGACATGGAGAAGAAACAGGAGGTACAAGATGAAAGAGAGGTAATGCCACGTGATAGAACGTAGGTTAATATAAATGAGTAAATTTGAGTTATAAGAGCTAGTGGGACAAGCCTAAGCTATAGGCCAAGCTTTCATAGTTAATAAGTCTCCAAGCCTTCATAATTAATAAGAAGTCTCTGTGTTATTGTTTGGGAGCTAGCTGGTGGGACAGCAAAAAGACTTGTTACAGGTGGGCACACAACTCCAATACCCTCTCACCTTAGTGATCCTTTCCAGTAATCCAAGATGCCTGCCCCCTCCAAAAAATAAACAAATAACCAAGGTACTTGCCCAAGTTCACCCAGCTAGGACATACACATGATTCCAAGTCTTTTCCTGGCTAGCCAGTTACAGAACTTCCAGATGCTGGCAAGGCCAAGGCGGGGGCACAGGATAGCATCCAGTTTCTTCTTTCAAAATTGTTGGTGCTTTCTAATGCCATTTAATTTGCTCCAACCAAATTGACTTATTTAAATTCTCCATCCCCATTTTTCCCATTTTGGCTATGGGTAATTAATATATCTATGACCCTCCTTTCACCTAATGGCTTGGCCTCCCCTCCTTATGACTGATTTGATATCATTGATATCATATCCTTCCACCCAAATCTCCTTTAAGTCCTTCAATCAAAGTCCATGTTTTCCAGAACGGCTATCTGTTACAAAATGAGAGGCAGGCACCAGAACAGAAGCTGGAGCCCAGTTTCTCTTTTCCTTCCCCTTCACACTCTTTAAGCTGTTCATCNGTCTTCCATTGGCCCTTGTTTCCTCCCCCTGACTATAGTCTTAATCCTCTGTAATTTGCCTTCCACCCACACAGCTCTCCTAAACCTCCAAGGCAACCAGTGCCCTGTTAGCAAAATCCAAACAGGCACTTTCCCAGTCATCAGCCTCCAGTCTCCTGCAATACTCATCCCCTTTGATTAGCCTGTGTCCATCTAGCTCGCTGTCCCTCCTCTCCACATTTCCTGACACCTTCCTAAGCTACTCTCCTGCTTTTTACTCATGATCTCAGCTTCTGCCAAATGCATGGGGGACTTGAATACTGAGGGATGGGTGACCAAGCTCTGTATTGTTCTGGTGTCTGTCTGTGCCATTCCACCAGAAAGCTGTCCATTACAATTATCACTCTACACCGATGACTACCAAAACTATATGGCCACACAATGTAAGTGGTGTCNCCTGCCCTGGCCTCACAGCCAAACGTCAGATCCCATTCCCAACCTCTACTGGGCTTTTAAACTGAACTTACTCCACACCAACCTCAGAACCTTTTCCAGAAGTCTCTCCTGAGCTGAATGGTATTCCCAGAACACAACCATTTCCCCCTCGTCTTAGGGTGGTAATGGTTCTTCCTGCCTTTGAAGNCAACAGACCTGAGTTGTACACGTTTATAGAGGTTAGTGCAATCATTTGAGTCCCTCTGCTGTGGGCTTCAATGGGGAACCCCTGAGTGGACCATGTTGATTCTGAAGTTGCTGCCCAGGATTTTACCCTTCAGACATGACTAGTGGAGCCTGAAAATCCTCTACATCTTATTTACAACAATGAAAACTTCATAATGAGAATGAAATTCAAAAAGATTTTTTAAAAAAGGCCAGGCCTCCAGTGCACGTGAATCCCTGTTCTGCTTCTCAGTACCCCACCCAAAGTATTCTGAGTATTCTAGACCCGTTACAAAGAGAAAGAAGAAGAAAGTCCTTTTCCAAAAGACTTCACTTGACCTCCTAGTCACCAAGTTCATCTTACCTCACATCTCACTAAGAACACGGAGTTAGAAATTGAAGGAGCCCATGTCCCGAGATGGATCTATAGGGTGATTATTCTCCTGGAAAATGCTTCATTCCTATGACATATGTCAGATCTACCTTACAGCTCAGCCAAGGCCACCAGCCCCACTGCTTCCTTGGAGGATCTGGATCCTGGCCCCCACCACACACCCATAGTCTTGGAGACAGCACTTAGATAAGTTGCCTCATGATTTCCTCCCATCTCCAAGCTTGACCAGCCACTTCCAAACTCCAAGCAAGTTCATCAGAAACTACTTAACTCTCTCGTCCCTAAACCTTAGTGTCCATGGCACAAAGTCTAAAGCCTTTAGGGCTCATATCTAAGACACCTTAGAAGATGCCTCCAGGGGACAATTCCTCCTCCTTACACAGGCCATTTGTCTTCTTCAAATGCCTTACTTCTCCTAAATTTCTTTCTGACTTGTCCAGTGTTTCTTACCTCCTGGAACACATGATCAGATTTTGCCTTTTATGAGTTAAGATGAGACCTGGCTAAAAAATAATGAAATTGAGTTCTACTAGCCTCACTTAAATCAGTATCATTATTTTACACCACTAAGCACAGCCATGGAGTCTTCTGTTGTTTTAGATTTGTATTTGGAGAATCTAAACATGTCATGGGAGACTAGAGGGGGCATTCCGTGGCCCATCTCACTCCAGTTCCTAGTCACCATTATTTCAAACCCCCTGTGATTGACAGTCACAAAGCCATCCCAGTGTCTTTCTGAGAACCACACTTAGAACATCTTGTCCCCTAGTAAGGACAGAAACTCCAATAGGGGACAGGTCATATCTTGCACCCTCTCCCTCCCCACAGGGTTGAGTACTGTCCTGAGCACAGAGTAGGAACCTACTGACAGTCAGTGAAAAGTGGGGGATCCCCACAAGGCTGCGGAAGGGGGTCGGTCGTCAGGGCTGGGACACGGCATGACCCAGTGCACAAAGGATGCCATCATCTGCCTGGGTTGAACTTCCCTTACACAGAGCCAGATGATCTCACATGACGAGTTTCCACCATGAGTCAAGCACTTCCACCAATAGCACCTACCNCTCACATTCTGTTCCTGGAAGTCATCCCACTAAAACAGGTGTGATATTTATCTCAGTTCAGAACATTGATCTAAGTGTCAGTTCCTGAAGGAACTGGAACAGGGAGGCTTATTTTGAAGGGAGGCGGGAAGGAGAACTTCCTAAAAATGCTATTTACAAACACAACATTTCAAGGACAGGAAATAGCCCAAAGCCCTCTTGTTGACACAAGAGGTGGCTAACCTCATTCTTAAGACTGTCAGGAGACCTGAGTTACCCTGTCACTCTGGGATAAATGATGAATTAGTGTTTTCAAGACCTCAGGTACAATCTCCAGGAATTTCAGCCTTGAGGTCAATAAGGTTCATGTGACAACCAACCAAGAAGTCACAGAAAACAACAGATAAACCATGTGGTTTGGAAACAAGACAGACCAGAGTTTGAAAACTGTCTCTGACATTTGGTTTTCTGAGCCTTGATGTCTTTAGCAAGAAAATGGGAGGAAATGATGCTTTCCTTAAATGANTATAAGAGATGGAAATAATAACGGTAATACTTGATGGGTTCTGCTTTCGTGCCTGGCACTGATTTAACATGCTTTTTAAATGAGTCATCTGCATTTCAACTTTCTGAGGCAGATCGTATCACAGCCTCCATTTTAAACATTTCAACAGGACACTGAGGCATGAAGAGGTTGTATTATTTGGCTCTAAAACCAGGGGCTCAATCTTTATACCTAGGTTGATATGCATATGAAAAGTGCTGGATACAGGCACAAGGCAAGAGATGCCAAGCAAAGGGATTAGTGGATGAGAGCAGATCAGGGGCATGAGAAGGGGAAGAAAGAGCCTTCATCTATGTTTATGGCATTTCGGGTCCCACCCACTCACGACCACCCCAAGGCATATAATGAGGTCTCTAAAAACCATGGCTCTCCAAATTAGCCCAAAGTTGTCCTTTTCCTGGCTCCTTCCTGTGGAAGAAGGTAAGACAAATTATCCTCCACATGCACCCACGCTACTCAGGACANACATCCTGCCTGTTGTAAAAACATTCCCACCCAATCACAACCAAAGGCCTAAAAACCACCCACCCATCTACCTCACAGATCATAGTTCAACTCTCTCACCTTCCAGCAAACTCTCTACATTGCCAGAGGTCTCACTTCCGTCTCTTCAAGTGCAGTGCTGGTCTTAGCATTCATGGCCTTGAGCTTGTTAGGCAGATACTCTGTCATTGAGCCATATCCCCAGCCTGCCTTTTCTTTGTTTGAAAGTCCTAATCTAGGTGTGTCTTGGGGCCAACAAGCTTCAGAATCCTGATCACTAATTCTGGGGCCTCTGTGGGAACCCCTCAGTGCTGTCATTTCAGAGTTCTTGGTATTGTCAAGATGATGATAAGACACCACACACACACACACACACACACACACACACACACACACACGCCTCGGGGCGGTGGTGGGTGGTTGGGACCTGAAATGCCATAAACATAGATGAAGGTTCTTTCTTCCCCTTCTCATGCCCCTGATCTGCTCTCATCCACTAATCCCTTTGCTTGGCATCTCTTGCCTTGTGCCTGTATCCAGCACTTTTCATATGCATATCAACCTAGGTGTAAAGATTGAGCCCCTGAAAAGAAAAGAAAGAAGAGAAAAAAATGCCTTTACAGGACTCCTGGGTCATGTAAAGCAAATGTGGCACCACATATGTTGTGCTGTCTTGTGACTGGCACAGCCTTAACAAGAAGGCAAAGCTGTGTGGTGACCACAAAGCTACAAACTGTGACTGTGCCCCACCAGGGGATTCTTGTGTATAGGTAAGGACAGGTGGTATTTGACTATGAGCTGCAGGACATTTTAAAAATAAAAACAAGGGATAGAGAGATGGTGTTAGGTCTCAAACCTGGGACAAAAAGCTGAGGTGCCTATTTAACATATCAAAGTAGCCCTGGCTACCAGGTTCTCCCAGCATCCCTCAGTTCCTACCTGTAACAGGGTTTGGCTGGCATACCCCACCCCCTACCCTAAACTTCTCCAGCCCAGGGACTGGGCTGCCCTTCCCCCAGCTGCCCCCCCTATATAATCCAACCATTTTGGTTACCTGGTCCTTTTGGTTTACCCTTTACCTTCCTGGAGTCTGGCTCTCTCCTCTCCCCTTTCCTCACATGGCCCAGCTCATGTTCACTCTGGACTCTCCCAGATGTCTCTGCCTTGGCTATCCTCTCCCTTTTATCTACAATAAACTTTCTCCTCCACCATACCTAAGCACGGTCATGTCCTTCCTTTTTTCTTTCTTTTTTCTTTTTCATCAGATGGCTCAGTGGGTAATTGTGGTTATTTACAAGCATGAGTACCTGAGTGCAAATCCTCAGCACCCATCAAAATGATTGGCTTTGGGTTCAATGAGAGACACCGTCTCAAGACAATAAGGCAGAAAGCAATAGAGGAAGACGTTTGATGTCCTGCTGTGGATTCTGAGTGAGCACTCACACATGTGCAGAATGGCACACTCATATGCATGTACCATGTTATACACATCACACATAAAGATAAGAAAATAAAGTAGGGTATTATACCTGGAATAGTATAGTGCTTGGGAGGCTGAGGCAGAAGGATCGTGAGTTCATGACCATCCTACACGAACAGGGATACTCTTCTTTGAACAACTAAGTGGAGAGTACTTGCCTACTATGAACAAGGCCCTATGGGCAGTCTCCAGAACTGTTAGAAAACAGAAAGAAAAATATGGGCTTACAGAGATGTTCTTGGAGCATTCTAAAAGATAGAGAATCACAAGGCAGAAATCTCTGGGACTGGAACCACCTACTTTGTGAAGAGGCTCTGTCAAGGCATCCATCCTAAAAAAGGACCCATTCGGCATATGTGTGAACTCATTTGGGTCCAATTCCCTACTTCTGAAGGTGAAACCAAGCATAGGTTCTTCCCTTTGATAAAGTAACTCTACCACAATTTGGGACCTCCAGACCCAGTGTGGAGGGAAGAAGGGTTCATACCAAGACAGCAGAGGTCACAGTTCTCCTCATTGTCAGCAGGACAAAGGAGAAAGGAGAGAAGGTCCCTACAAGAAATGAAAACCTACAAGTGTTGTTGGAATGGGTCCCCTAATCAAGAAGGAGAACGGTCCCATCTGGCAGTGCTAGCAGATTTGTGGGTCACAGCATGGACTGAAGGCATGTCCTGTTTGGATCACAGCAAGTCCCTTAAAGGAGCCTGGGTTGGGGTATGGACACATTGAGAAGGGTCCCCAACATCCAGGGATTAAGTTGACCTCACTCAGGTAACTTGTCAAACTTCTCAAGCTAGCACCTAAAACCATTTTAGGTAAGATAATATCCTTCATGCTCTCCTTTTTATCTCTGTTATAATTCAAAGCCTAGAGGCTTCATCCAGTCTGGTGAGCTGGGAGAAATGGTGTCGCTGAATAGAGGCTATTCTTAGAAGGCCCAGGTTCAACAAAGGATGCTTTCCCAGGAGCTTATGCAAACCCAAACACCATGAAATACACTTGTAAAATATAGTCCTGGATTTGTCAGATCTGCAACTGTGAAAGTCAAGAAAGGAATTATAAACCAAAACATGACAGGAATTCTTTTTCATTATGTTTAGTGTTCTAGTCACTCTTCTATTGCTGTGAAGAGACACCATGACCAAGGCAACTCTTACAAAAGAAAGCATTTACTTTGGGGGGCTTGCTTACAATTTCAGAGGTTTAGTCCACTGTCATCATGGTGGGAACATCACCACACAATGAGCTGGAGCAGTGGCTGAGAGCTACAACCTGATTCACAGGCTGAGAGAGACAGACACTGGGCTTGGCATGGGCTTTTGAAACCTCAAAGCCCACCCCCCAGTGACATGTTTCCTCCAACAAGGCCACATCTCTTAATCTCCCTAATCCTTTCAAATAGTGTTCTTCCCTGGAGACTAAGCATTCAAACAGATGAGCCTATAGGGGCCATTCTTATTCAAACCACCACAATGATACAGTTCTCCCCATAGCAAACCAAACCCCCACCATCACAAAATGATCTGTGCTATCATAGACTCCAAAAGCAAGACACCTGAACTTCAATCCTTGCCTCTATAGGGCTCCTCAAAGCTTAAATAGTTCCTTAAAAAGTAAAAAAATTAAAATTAAAATAATTTAAACAATAAAATTATCAGATCAGAAAATGAGAAAGGGGCATAATTTGTTGAGAAAAACAAAAGGGGGTGGTTCATATAAAAATGAGCATTTATATTATTAAATTAAGAAATCATGCTCACGCTCCCCTCCTGCCCAAAAAAGGAACACTGAGGCAGAGATAGATGGCTGAGCAGTTAAGAGTACTTGATGCTTCTGCAGAGGACCCAAGTTNGAATCCCAGCTCTCATCTTTAGCTCACAATTGCCAGTAACTCCAGCTCCAGGGGCATCAGACGCCTGTGACCATTGCAAGCACCTGCACTCACATGCACACAGCCACATATACACAATTTGGAAAAATAAATGTCTTTTTTAAATCAATAGTGAATGTGTTGACATGTATTTTAACAACTGAAATTAGATGCACACTCATTAGGGAGGGCTGACTTGTGTCAGTCGCCCATGTAGGTGGCCCTCTTCCAAGAACTAGATTGAAACCTCATCATGACACAGTTTTAGTTTTAATGGCTTTTATTTTCGATGACTACTTAAAATTCACATCAAAATAACAAACTGACCTGTTTCAGAGGCACTGTGACCATTTAAAAGGACACATAACTGTAGCTGCAAGTTTTCCTATGTCCCGCAGGGTCCTGCAGCCACTCAGACCCAAATAAACACACTGAGGCTTATATTATTTACAAACTGTATGGCCATGGCCTATGGCTCAAGCTTCTTGCTAGTGAGCTCTTATAACTAAACTCAGCTCATTTCTATTAATCTATATATTGCCATGTGTTCCATGGCGTTACCTGTGTGCCATTACATGCTGCTCTCTGGACAGTGGGATGGCATCTCTCTGCCCTGTCCTTTCTCTTCCTGTCTATCTGCTTGGATTTCCACCTGCCTCTAAGCTGCCTTGCCATAGGCCAATGCAGCTTTATTTATCAACCAATCAGAGCAACACATATTCACAGCATACAGAAAGACATCTGTATGCACATAACTTAGGCTTCTAAAGGGGGAATGCACCTTTATTTGGCTGAAGTTCTGAGAGAAGGATAAATGAGTATTGTTTCATTTTGTTTTGGGAGTATCTTTTTTTTGTTTTAATATCTATTTATTCCTAATTTACCTTTGAAAACCAATTTCTTATGGCATAAAGAAAAACAAAACACGGGCGGTGGTGGCGCACGCCTTTAATCCCAGCACTCGGGAGGCAGAGACAGGCAGATCTCTGTGAGTTCGAGGCCAGCCTGGGCTACCAAGTGAGTTC
>LZPO01097304.1:35420-75247 GCA_001675575.1 Neotoma lepida | reverse complement strand
AAAACAAAAGCCAGCTCCCACGTGTCTTAACTGAAAGGTTTTTAGTGTACTGTGTTCATCCTTTTGGGATGGTAGGACAACACTCCATAAACTAGGTATAGCTTATAAACAAAAGAAAGTTGTTTCTCACAGTTCTAGGGGCCAGGATGTCCAAGGTCAAGGTGCTAGCAAATTTGGAATCTGGTAAAGGCCTTTGCTTGGTTCACCTGTGTATGTCCTCGTGTGTTAGGAGGGGCAACATTCCATGGCCTATTTTACAGCCTCATCCATGAGGCTCTAACCTTATGACTCCCTCTCCTCCCCTAAAGCTCCATTTCCTAATGGTATCACCTTTTGAGTTAGAATTTCAAGGAGACACAAGTGTTTAGACTGCAGCAAAGGAGGTAAAGGGGGATGCAAAAGCAGGAAGAGGGCAAAAGGAAGACAGCATGCTTGCAGCCCCCTTCCAGCTCCTTCCTCTTCCTCTTCCCCCAGACTGCCTAAGCATTTTATAAGGGCTCCTATAGAGGAACCTGAAGTCTGGCTGGGTGGCACTCTGTGGAATCTATTTACTTAAAGCAGTTCTCTTAGAAAAATGCTTGCAGAACATTTTGTTTCTGATCTATATTTATTAAGAATTGTTGGGAGGAAGCGAAAGGGAGAGGGAATGGTTTAAACTATAGAAATTAGCCCCTCTTGAAAATTCATCTTAGAAAGTTAAGATTTAAAATGAGACCTGAATTCTTCAGCTGTTAATAGTCTTTTTCTTGGGCTTTAAGGGACTTGATGCCATCTAAGCCTAACACAGAAAAAAAAAGGAAACACAAAAATCAGATTTATCAAAAAGAGACATTCAGGTTGCTGGTCTTTTCCCAGTTGATTTACCAGGTTGTTTCCCTAAATAATCAACTCCCTGGCTCATGTAAGACATTTTTGTTACAATTTTTAATATATTTTTGTAATGCATCTTTCTCTGTCCCACCAGCCAGCTCCCAAATAATGACACAGAGATTTCTTATTAATTATGAAAGGTTGGCCTATATCTTAGGCTTGTTCCTAACTAGCTCTTATAACTTAAATTAACCCATATCTATCAATCTGTTTTACCATGTGGCTTTTTACCTTTCATTCTGTATGTCCGACTTCCCTCCATGTCTCACTGGCATCTCCCTGCACCTCAATTATCTCCTTCTACTTCCTCTCTGCCCAGAAGTCCGCCTATACCTCCTGTCTAGCTATTGGCCATTCAACTCTTTATTAAACCAATCACAGTAATACATTTTCACATGGTGCACAAATATCCACAATATATTTTCACACAGTGTACAAATATCCCACGACATATTTTTGTTACAACTTTAAAAAATGCTTTCCAAATGGAAAAGCCCCTGACATACTTCTCTTATGTTTCCTATTTTTCATGCTCAAAATAAACACAAATTCTCCAGGTGACAAGTGTGAATGAGAGCCGCAAACAGAATTTAATCAACAATTCTTACACAAAAGACTGAGTATAAGGTTTGATTTAATGGGGGCTAGGCACCGGTAACTCAACCCAGACAACAAAGAATGCTGTTCACTTCTCCAAGGATGTGTCAGTGTCTCGATGACTGAGGCCTTCATCTTTCTTCAGGTTTCATTCATGTTCCCCTGTGAAATTTAAAGAACACATCTATGCGTGGTATTGAGAAAAAGGTGGATAATTGACATGGCCAAGGAGAAAAATACGAATTATCCTAACCTTAGATCCAGCTCAGCCTCGGAATTGCCTGTTCTCTGAGCCCCTCCCCTGTGTCCCTGGTTCAGAACAAGGCAAAGCATTTGATCTCTTTGTATAATAGCAGAGCGATGGCACTCAGGGCATCTACCACCCAGTGCCATGTGTGGAGTTAACAAAGTCCTTGGTTCATGGCAAATGTGCCCAAACCTCCTGGATGTTATTAAGTGGGAGTGTTAAAGACGTTCCAATCTGCTGTTCTGTAGAGCAATTGTTGTGCATGGAAGGGTTTCAGGTTTGGAACTGGGTGATGGGGTGGGTCTTCTGAATTCCCCATTCTCACAAAACTCAAGTCTACTTAGAGATCTCAGTCTTAAAAGTGCATCTAATATCCTAACAGCCATTTCCTGTAGCATTCCCAGCACCGGGCACCACTGGGGTTAAACTGGTGTGGAATAGAGCATGCACTCTATGTTTTCAGAACTCCTCCAATGATCTTAAGGCTCTTTGAGGCCTGGAGGCCTGAGAATTTGCTGACCACCTGTGTGGTCTGTTGGATGCTGACAGGGGCTTCCAGGATGAAGACAGATTATGTATCATTATCCATTACATCAGTCCCCCACAAGCCACCAAATGACAAGTCCCTCAGATGCTGGTACCCAAATCTAGATGGAAAGTGCTGACTGAAGGAGCTTGGGCTCTGCCAGATAGGGTTGCTTAGCTTTCAGTTGTGGTGGTAACAGGTGTAAAGGGTCCTCTAGGACAAGGGAAACTAAAACCCATGGCCACTACTGTCTCAGGAGCTGGGGCTACAGGCTATGCCCAGATCAGAAACCAGCACTTTAAACCAGCAATTTAACCTTTCTCTTTGCTTATTGTAGTTCTTGAGTTTTACAAAAAGCAGGCGGCTATAATTTCCCCTGTCTGAGGAAATTCTGATGAGTTCCTTGACTACCGTCTACTTAGAAGCATGACAGCAAGGCTGGTTCTTGTTCCCTCCCACTGAGGGCTAGCTCCAGACAAAATCTGGAAGAAGATGGGGAGACTGTGGGCTAGAGCTGGTGTATACGGTCAGCACCCCCCACCCAATGCACAGAGAATGAGGGCCTGACACTGCCTGGGGGACTGGGCCATCAGAGACAGCCTTTGGAGCCCACTCCCACAGAGGATTCTCAGTCATGACACTAGACATGGGTATCAGCTCACTAAAGGCCAAAACATAGGAATACCCATCTCTTCAAGAGAACTTGGGTACCTGTGGAGTTTGGGGGGGTTGCGGGATTTTCATGTTTGTTTAGGGGGGCTGTGTTCATTTGGTAGGAAATTTTCTCATTTTAAAGTATGACAGAGATAACCCACCTATACCCCAAGTCCCATGTCAGAACACATCAGAATAAAGACACATCAATGTCTTACACTTCCTCTACCCACCTCCTCCCCATTCCACGTCTACCAGGACAGACAATGGGACTCCTTGTTTTGGGTTCAAAATTTCTTGGTATTTTTGTGACTAAGGATCTTTTTTTAAACAAATAATTTCTTTATTTTATGTGCATTGGTGTTTTGCCTACAGGTAGGTCTGTGTGAGGGTGTTGTATCCTCTGGAACCTGAGTTATAGGCAGTTGTGAGCTGCCATGTGGGTGCTGGAAATTGAACCCGGGTCCTTTGGAAGAGCAGGCAGTGCTCTTAACCTCTTAATCTCTCCAGCCCTTGACTAAGGATCTTTTTCATCTTCCACAGGGAAGCCAGGACAGGGAAAGCTGACCACAGTGGGAGCTGACGTAGAGCATCAGAGGAACCAGGTTGGGGTCTGTCAATGGAGTCCTTGGGAAAGTAGAGCAGGGACACATAGTGGAAAGTGAGGATGCTCTGCTGTGTGTCAAGGAGTCCCCCACTCTGCAATCTGTCTTCCCAAACCTCAGGGGTAGCTCCAGTCTCCTCTCCCAAGTCCTTGACCTTGCTTTTCCCCAGGTCTACTGGGTCACTGGTTAAATGCCCAGTTACCTTCAGAGTGGCCCAGTCCATCTTGTTTGGATTTCTTTCTTTCAACCCGGAGACCCTTCCCTACTTCTGTCCCTTGACATACTAGGGATCCACGTTTAAAAAGTAATATTAATCAAAGGAAGAAAGGCCTATGAACATCTTCCAAACCTTCTGTGGGGACTCTTGTTATGAAAGCAACCCATTTCCCAAGACAGAATCGGCAATGGGGGTGGGAGACTATCTTCCTCCTTCTTAGCCCCTTCATATCAGTGTCCAGATATCAGCTTTGTGAAACTTGATTTTACCCACATAGAAACTTAATGTAATTTGGCATTTGGTAACTGTGTGTACTATGTTCCGTGTGACGGCCTAATGAAGGCATAGAGACTCTTGCAATGAGAAATTAAGTGCCCTAGAATCCACTCTTTAATCTACCAAGCAGAACGTTCTAAAGGAAAGCTTACGGAATGGGCAATTATCAAGATGTCCTCCTTCCTTTGTACTGAAGGCAGAGAGCCCTGTCAGCCTCCCCCGGGCAAGGCTGAAGCATAAATGACCCTCAAGCCAGACTTTCAGGTGCCTGACTAGGGAAATCTAGCAGGTCATCCTAATCCTCCTTCATTGCTTAAAAAGGTCTGCTCCTTTCTGATGACCGTAAGATATGACATGATTCCTCCTAGGGGGGAACATTCAAAGGCAGCCCCCATCCCCACACTGCCTGGGTGCCAAAGGGCTGCCATTTACACACACCTACTCCTCAGCATTCTTTGTCATACTCTAGCTAAGGAAAGGCAACAGAATATGGCAATTCAGAGCATGGTCTCTGAGGTCTACTGTGCCAAGGAGTCCCATCAATCATAGTCTTAGCTCTGCCACTGACTAGCCACATCACTTTGAGCAAGGCATCTGACCTCTCTGTACCCCAGTCTCCCTACCTTCAAGACTACAACTTAGGAGAAGCACCCTTCTCATAGAGTTGTAAGAACTAAACATTAATTCACTAATTCATGGGATGTACTTGGACAGCTCTTGATCCTATGTAGGGAATCCATAAGGAAAAGTGAAGAGCTGTCCGCAGGATGGCAGAATCCAAGTTCCCCAGCCTCACTCCCATCCACAGAAACTTACGACTGTCCACAGGCCACTTTTGAAGAAAACACAATTATTATTTGGGGCATGGATTAAGGAAGAAAACTAAGAGAATACCTAAGAAACGATGACCNGCCACCCTATGGCCAAGTACCTAAGAGAATACCTAAGAAACGATGACCTGCCACCCTATGGCCANGTACCTAAGAGAATACCTAAGAAACGATGACCNNCCACCCTATGGCCANGTACCTAAGAGAATACCTAAGAAACGATGACCNNCCACCCTATGGCCANGTACCTAAGAGAATACCTAAGAAACGATGACCCACCACCCTATGGCCAAGTACCTAAGAGAATACCTAAGAAACGATGACCCGCCACCCTATGGCCACGTACCTAAGAGAATACCTGAGAAGCGATGACCCGCCACCCTATGGCCACGTACCTAAGAGAATACCTGAGAAGCGATGACCCGCCACCCTATGGCCACGTACCTAAGAGAATACCTAAGAAACGATGACCCACCACCCTATGGCCACGTACCTAAGAGAATACCTAAGAAACGATGACCCGCCACCCTATGGCCAAGTGCCTTACCACAGGTCAGCATTCAGGACCCCACTCCAGCACCTCCTTCAGCATTCACTTGCTAGCGACCACTCTGGAGCGTCAACAGATGTAAGGACAGTAGGAGGGTGAGTGTGGGAAGGCAGGGCCTTGCTCAGGACCCTAGCCCAAGATGAGATGGTCCATCTACTACACTTCTAGCCAGAATCTCAGACAACCTCACCCATTACTCTGAGACTGGCTGCAGACTCTACAGCTAGTCCTATTGAGACCTAACTATCTGAGCTTTCTTACATGACCCCACAGAGATACTGTTGCCCCCTAAACAGTAGGAAGCAATTCTAAGAAAACGATGCCCCCTCTCCCAAAGATTTCATTTTTCTCCAGGTTATGGATAATGATTATAGGGCTGGAGGTGGAACAATAAAAATTAGACTCATTATTATCCTTAAGAAAAGAAAAAGGGGAATGGATAGGTATAGGATATTAAGGTAGATTATTGTATATACTAGTAAACTAATTTAGTAAAATATCAGCCTTAGATAATTTGCATGCTCTAGGATTCTTGTATATTGATACAGATGTAAACTATTTTTATATTCCTATTTAAGATAATATTTATATTAATACTAATACAAAATTATATTTGTTGTATTGTATATATATGTCTACTCCTATTTGAAATATCTTCTTGTACACTGATACAAATGTAAAATTATATTTGTCATACTGTATGTTCTACCTCTGTTTAAGACATTTTGTGTATTGTCATAATCTTGAGGTAATTGTCCTTTTATGATACATTTGTTTACAGACTATTTACCTTGTTTTTGTGAAGCCTTAGCCCTTAGGTTATTTAGGTAGATAAGACTTACAGATTTATAGTCACCCAGGCTTGTCATTTCTATAGTTATATTAGTTAAGTTGTCCAGATTTACAGATACATAGGTCAGATAGATAGATAATCTTCAAATACTTCATAGACCATTTAAATAACTTAGAATTCTGCTGATGTGAAACACAATTGCTCCTGGCAGTACTGATCTGATCCCAAGACAATGTTGGGCTTCTAGACACTCTGTTTGGAAGTTTGTTTTCTTCTTGGTGCTTAATAGCCTACTGGGCAAAGAGCTGCCCTTGCCTTGACTGCTGACAGTATGAATATGCTGTCCTTTCTGGACAAGTGAGACACAAGGAAAAGAGACTACTGAACTTTGCCAAGACAGGGTAAGATGTTCTTTCAAAATTCCTGCTTCTGAAAATGGTCTGTCAGATATTCTAGGCCTGTAGCCAAATTGGATGCCTCAATGGTGCTGAGAAACTGTAGGTAACTATCCAGGCTTCCAGCTGTCTCTATTCTTGAAAGATTTTTGAAAATTGCTTGCATGCATTTCCCGTTTCTCAGGTATTATTATATTCCTTTTCAGGTCTTTGATGGGGTTGAAGACTAATAGTTACAGTTACAATCTTCTGGTATCTTAGTTGGAACATATTAAGTACTAGATTCAGACTCTTCAGGATAGGACAGCTTTTGGAATAATCTCTGTAACATGCCATTTACATGTTCTGAACATCTCTGGATTTTAGTATATGTCTCTTGTTTGATGTTGTTCTTGTTGGTTGTAGTTGCATTTTGTTTAGGTCATTACCCTTTATTTCTTCTGGACAATTCTTAATAATCATTTGTATTGTATATAGTTTTGTGTTAGGTTAGAACCTTCTTATTTAGACAAAAGAGGAAGATGTAGTGGGTAACTGTTCTAGCTATGACCCTGAAGCACTGCCCCTAGTGAGTTAACAGGTAACTGTTACATCTGCCTATGACCTTGAAGTACATGCCCCTGGGGTTTGGACTCGGGATCCTTAAGACCTGGGAAGCACGTACACGGCTCTCTCTTCGCTCCCTCGTGGTTTTGGAAGTTGAGACAGACCAGGCAGATCTCATGCAGAAGAACAGTGTAGGACCATGCCTCACCTTTCCAGGATCCTGCAACAATTACTCTATTCTGTCTTGTGAGTTTTATTTCCCAAATAAATTCTTTTGCCCTCAAAGCAGACTCTGTGGATTTCTCCCGTTAGAGTTTCCTTGTACTGAGTAAATGCTGGGTTTCTGTTTCCATCTAGTATAAAAGACTGATTTTTAAATAGTAGTAATATATTGTTTCTACTTGGGAAAGAAACAGGCAGGGTACTAAAGAGTTTGGGTTAGAAGAGCAGGAAGAGTCAACGGAGAGTCAAAGACTTAAGGACAAACTGAAGGTACTCCACTTGAATCAGGGAACAGTAGGTCCAGGTGGCATCAGAGGCCCCAAGGCAGGTGGAAAAGCTCAAGTGTCCTCCACATAAGAGGGAGGGAGGCGTGGGACAAGATGTGACAACTGGCAGGCCCCTGCTGTCTGTGTTCCACCGAGGGAGGGGCAGATGGAGGGAGTCGGGGATTGGGGAGTTCTCAGAGCTCCTCCCCACCTCCTCCACATTTCCTAGCTTCTTCAGTGACAGTGGGAGACAGACGGAAACTGTTTTTAGCAAACCACAATAACAAACAGTACTTAAGCTGCTTACTTACGAGATAGTAGTTAAAAATATCTCTGTCCATGCAGTGGGTATTTCTTCAGGGGGTAGCTTGGTCTTTCATGGATATGATTTGTTTCAGAGATAAAATTTTCCTATAACAAAACACATCCAGCAATTGCATTACCTAGGACATAATAAAGACTGGTAACACCCAGACATGTGACTTTTAGTGTGAAGAGGTCTGTGCATCCCCATGTGGCATACAANTGGGGTCTACTGTGCGTGTGTGTGTGTGTGTGTGTGTGTGTGTGTGTGTGTGTGTGGTTCCTTCCCCTCTCTCTATCTTAAAGAGATTTGTTTCCTTTAGGTTGGGAAATAAGATTAAGCCAGAGCTCTTCAGAGAGAGAGAAAAGAAACTGACTACTTCCATGTGTACCATGACCAATACCCACTTCCAAATGAATGTCATCCCGCCAGCCTGGTATAAGCCAGACTGTGTGGCATGATCAGCTCCAGAAACTGAGGGCCCTGCTGACACTTCACTGGAATGCCTTTAAATTCAGGTCAAGATCACCAAGCTGAGTGTCTGCAGGAAACATCAAGTACCCTCCCTAAGCTCACAGAAAACATCAAACAGCCAAAAACACCTTATTAAACTATTGAAGCCATTTCTTCCAGATTGTGGCCCTACATAGGCCCTCACATAAATGTTTTCTTCTCTGTATTGGGACTCCTGTGAACAGAGGGTGAGAGCATGCGTGGTCCATTGGACCGCTCCCAGGACCTCTGCCTGATGAATGCTGTGCCAAATGAACTGCTCACATCAACCCCCTCTGTCCCCTCCTCTGGAAACCTGCCCTGACTCCCGACCACACAGACACCAGCCCAGTCAGGCTCAGGACACCATGTTCTCTCCTGGATGAGCATCACAATTTCACATTGTTTCTATGGTTACTTTACTAATGTCTGTTTCCCTTGCTGGACTTCGAATTCCAGTTCCCGTATTTACCAGCAAGGATCTAGTTTCACCCCTAACCATTGGGTGAGCCCTATGGGATGTCAGAAGGCTGCATACCCTCTCATGGATCTTCTTCCACGTGGACTGAGAACAAGGCTGGAACCTGCCCAACAGAGTAAACAGAGTGGAGCATTATGCAGCAACTAAAAAGGATGCTGACTTAGAATACTTACAAATATGGGTTGAAACATAACCACAAGCTAAAATGTCAGTATATAAAATGGTACCCCTATGATGTTAATGCTGGCATCAGACCTCCGTGTGAGGGACGTGGGAATACATACCACCCCACCAACACGGTTAAAACAAGCTGTGCTTGGTGTCCGCCTAGGAGCCATTCTTCTTTGAACTTTACTGGTTTTCAGGGAATTTGTTAATAAGAAAATCCTACTTTTTCAACCCCAGACTGTATTTTTAAAACTTAATCTCAATTGTTTCCTGCCACAGACTTTAGTTTACATCTCATCTAGTTTAGGCCATTCAGAGCCCAAACTTCAGCACAAGTTGGATAATGTGTTCCTTCCAGCTTCTCCCACACAGAACTTTGTCTCTTCCACAGATTCCTCCATGCAGAACTCGGCAGCCTTCCCACCCAAGTCCCTACTTTCATTAACTCCCAACTACTCTTCTGGGATGAACTTCATTGCTGATTTCTCAGGGAGTCCTTCCCGAGCCCCTCCCCCTAGGTCAGCTGACCCCTGTGTTGATTATTTCACACTGCTTCTGACAGTGGACACTGGCCCCGTCTGGTTAATGTGTCCACTAGATTGAGACCTGGGCTGAGACTCTGGTTAATATCTCATCCCAGACTTAAGTGTGGTGGCACACACCTGTAATCCTAGCCCTAAAGGGACTGAGATGGAAGGATCATGAGTTTGAGGGTAGCCTGGGCTATACAACAGAACCCTGTCTCAAAAAGACAAAAGTATAACTCATCTCGGGTCACAGTAGATAGTGAATATCACAGTGGGGTTTTAAAGAGTATTGTTTGAGGGGCTGGAGGGGTGACTTAGCAGTTAAGAGCATTTGCTACTCTTACTGAGGACCTAGGTTCAGTTCCCAGTACCCACATCTTCTGCCTCACAACCACCTTTAACTCCAGTGCCAGGGGATCCACTTCTGGTCTCCATGGGAACATGCATGCACATGATGGATGCACAGATACACACTGAAGCCTACAAAATAAATCTTTAAAAAATAATATTGTTTGAGTAGTGAATGCATTCATTCTGTTGTGAATATCAAATCCTAAGGATTTGATCACTAAAGATGTACACAGAAATTTGATGATGAAAAGTGTAGATACTGTTTCATTAAAATGTTCAAAGAATTTTAGCAATTCAGGTACAGTCATTCTCTCTGTTAATGTGTGAGAAACACTAGAATGGCACAAGTATTTGAGATGTTAACAAGGATTTCCATCAAGAATATATAGAGAACTGTCCATTAGCAGACTAGAGAAGTCTGGAGTGGTTGTTAGGACCACTATGCCGATGACCCCCTGCAGCTCCTCCTGTCTGTAGTTCGTGCCCATTGATCTCCCATTACACTCTTCTCTGGAGCAAGAACATAAGGCCCAGAGTAGAGCTGAGTCCACACATCTATTACCACCCCAGGAAAAAAAAAATGGGCAGCAAATGACTGTACCCTCAATGCACTGCTGTTTCAGAAAACATCATATACATAATTTCTGCTCTCCCTAAGAATCTTATGAGAAATACACAAGTCTTTAAAAATAGCCACCAGCTGGACACATAGGCCTTAAAAATACTATAGTTGCATATAAGGACTAGAGCTGTATCACCTCAGCCTTCTCTGTAATTCTCCCTCTCCTCACATACAAGAAGAGTGGGATTGTATGGTGAAGGCAGGCAACAGGCTGCAGACGGGGGAGTTGGGAAGCAGGGGTTCCGTCCCTCTTCCCTTTGGGACTACATTCTTCACTCTGGCATTCAAAAGGCTTTGTACATCTTCCATTAAAATCTTGGGCTGAAAAGTCTACCATATGACCCAGCAATACCACTCCTTGGCAGAGGTTCAAAGGACTTGGCATCCTACTCCACAGACGCTTGCTTGGCAGTGTTTATTTCCACCCTGTTTGCAATAGCTAGGAAATGGAAGCAATCTAAATATCCTTCAAGAGACGAATGGACAGGGAAAATGTGCTATATATACACTATGGAATACTAGTCAGTTGTAAAGAAAAATGGAATCAATTACCTGAAAAAAAATTTTCAGGTAAGTGGATGGAATTAGAATAGATTATATTGAATGCAGTAACCTTGACCCAGACAAACAAACGTCACAGGTTCTCTCTTCTCAGAGGCTCCCAGCCCCAAATCTCCAGCTGTGAGTACACAACATGAGTAACCACAGAAACCAGTAAATTATGAAGGCACTGTGGGAGGTGGGAGATTGAGAGAGGAATACGATACAAGTGATTTGAAGGGCAAAAGAGAAAATAGGAAGAAGGGGGGATGAATAACATCAAGGTTGTTTGATAAAGCCTCAAGGAATCATAAGATTTTATATTTACCTAAACTTATACACAATATATATATGTGTGTGTGTGTGTGCATGTGTAACAATAAGAAAGAAGAAGAGGCTGTCTATCAGCTTGAGAGTGGAGAGGACACAGAGGGGGTGGGAGGGAGAAAAGAGAAGGGCAAAAGTGATGAATTACATTAAAAATGTAAAGAGTTAATTTTTTAAAATATTGGACTGACTACAGAATAGGAGAAATTTTTTGCCAACAATACATCAAACAGGTGATTAACATCTAGAATACGTAAAGAACTGCCCAAAAAAGCATCATTAAAAAAAAAAGCCTGTGGTTAGTAAATAGACTGGTAAACTGAATACAGTTCTCAAAGAAACACAAATGCACAATAAATAATTGAAAAAAATGTTCAACATCCTTAGCTATCAAGGAAATGCAAATAAAACTGCTTTGAGAGCCCATCCTACCATTTTATAAGAATACATAAGCTGGCAAGGATGAGGGGAAGGAGGATCCCATTTACTGATAGTGAGAGAGTAAACTGACACAGCCACTGTGGAAATCAGTGCAAAATTTCTGAAAAGCAAAAATTAAAGGAGAGTTATCATATGATCCAGCTATCCCACTCCTGGGCATGTATACCATAAAGATATCTGCACATCCATGTTCATTGCTGTGGTGTTTACAATGGCTAGGAAATAGAACCAGCCTATATGCCCATCAATGGAGGAATGGAAAAAGTAAATATGATAATATTCACAATGGAATTTTATTCTGCCATAAAGAAATACATAAAGAAACAAATGCTGACATCTGAAGGAAAATGGTCCAAACTGGAAATCATTATGTCAAGCAAACAAAGCCAGAATCACAAAGACAAATACTATATGTTTTCTCTCATGTGAATCATAAAATTAGAAAGAACTATGCTGAATAGTTTTATGTCAACTTGGCATAAGCTATAATCATCTGAGAGGATGGAACCTCAATTAAGAAGATGCCTCCAGAAGATCAGTCTGCAGGCATGCCTGTAAATCATTTTCTTAATTAGTGATCAATGTGGGATGCCCAGCCCATTGTGGGGTGGTGCCATCCCTGGGCTGGTGGTCCTGGGTTCTATAAAAAAGCAGGCTGAGCAAGTCATGAGGAGCAAGCCAGTAAGCAGCACCCCTCCATGGCCTCTGCATCAACTCCTGCCTCCAGGTTCCTGCCTTGCTTGAGTTTCTGTCCCAACTAAACCCTTTCCTCCCCAAGTTGCCTTGGTCATAGTGTTTTTCATCACAGCAATGGTAACACTAACTAGGACAGAAGTCATGTAAGAAGAGCCCATGAGGTGATGGACGCTGGGAGGAGGGTAATGGCATACATGTGACATGAGAGCAGGAAGGCTGTTGCAGGGAAGGTAGGGAACCAGCAAGGAGTTAGAGGGGTTAGGGAGGGGTGGAAGTTTGGTATAAAAAGAACAAAATACATATGAAATGTCATAATGAAATCATTACTTTGTATATTATCTTGGGCCCCCTCATCCCTACAAGCTGAGCATTGACTGCCTCCAGGGTGAAGCTAACAGAGTCTCAAGAGATGTTTCTTATGCACCCTTGTGAAGGGCTGATATTGTTGGCCTTGGTGTCAAAGAGCTGTCAGAGAGGAAAGAACAAGGTACTATAGCCACCAAGGTTCCAGACACCTGCCTTGGTGGACAGCTAAGCCTGTCAAGGGGCAATGGCATCTCCCCAAAGCATATGAAAGGCAAAGTTTATTATTATTATTATTATTATAAACTTCCACACTGATTTCCATACTGGCTGCACCAGTTTCCATTCCTCCCATCAGTCATATGAAAACAGCTTTCTTTTCTTTCTTTTTCTTTTTACAAGACAAGATTTCTTTGGTAGGCCCAGCTGCCCTGGACAACTTTGTAGACCAGGCTGGCCTCAAACTCAGAGATCTACCTGCTTCTGCCTCCTGAGTACTAGGATTAAAGGTGTTTACCACCACTGCCTGGTGAAAACAGATTTCTTTAAAAGATGGCATTTAAGGCCACTCCTCTAATGGAAAGGTGACCAACTAACTTTGCTTACCCAGGACTCAGGGCTTTCCCACAACACGAGACTTGGGAGCTAAGACAGCCCTAGTGGATAGCCTTTCTGTGGTCATTCTTTGTCACTGTGGATCATGGCCTTATTTACACACTTTGTAGTCCAGTTAGGTCTAAGTCACCTGTTAGAATAACGGGGCACACTGAGTTTGCTGCCTCATCTGAGATGACTGAATGCTCTCTGCCCTGCCTCCATTGACTGAACATTCTGGAGCTCTCCTGTCTTTTAAGTCTCAATTGCACTTCCACAATTATCCTCAGATTCTGGAGGCCTGGGACCTAATAGTTCCCCAAATTCATCTTACTGCTGGAAGCTAACAACACTGTTTTCTCACCTCCCATCCCTACCCTCCATTAACTCAATCATGAACCAATCTTCTTCAGGGTCCACACGAAACGTTACCTCCTTTACCAAACTGTAAGAGCCATTCTCCCAGTCTCCTCATGTATTCTCCAAAGCATCCATAAAGTTCTGCCTTGTAGAAATTAGCGTGTGAGTGTGTGTGTGTGTGTGTGTGTGTGTGTGTGTGTGTGCGCACGCGTGTGTGTGCCTGAGTGCATGAGTATTATTGTGTATTTATATTCTGTGCTATGATGCAAGTTGTCAGAGAACAGGAGAAATGTCTTACATGTTAGTCTCAACAGATTATCAGTCTTCACACTCTCTCACACACTCAACTCCTATCCTGATCAATTGTTTGACTCTGTAAACATGAGGTAATTCTTTCATCAGCCAAAACTGGGGATCAACTGACAGTTACATGAAGACATGCATCAAAGGGGAGCTGCAGGAATACACAAAAGCATATGCCGTCTGACACATTCAGAAGCAGCAGGGCCCTCCCTCTGCACTCCCTCCTGTGGGAATTAACTTCTGTCTGCTCTGTCCTGCCTTGTGTTTGGACTACCATTGAGGGCATACCAGGATCTATGTCATGTTAAGCGGGTTGGGGTTATGTCTACCTTCTTATCTAGTTTGTGAGCCCCTGGAAAGTAGAGATGTGTCCTGATCAGGTATATTACACACAGTTGTCTGAGAATTTCATATGTACTTTAGTGTCAGAAAAGGCTTCTGTACTAATTCCAGGAGTTAGAAAGGCATCGCTAAACAAAGCACACAGACAAAAGCCTTGGGCTACCTCAGTTCCTGCAGCAGAAAACTGTGGCTGAAAACAGATGGGCTTTTGATCATCACAGTCATCTTTATGGTAAAACAGGAATACTGCTGAGATCAAATATCACTTAAAGACAAGTGTCACTAGAGCCCACATCTCTAGGTCACCACCAGTTCCCATGCTCTAGGTCTTTGAATACTGAATAACACTCTCCTTGCCAGCCTGGAAAAGGTAGAAACCAGAGGGAAAGGAGACTAGGCCCAAGGCAGGCATAATTGACTCTGACCATCTCACCCTGGCAAACCTGGTGTTTTTACATCTATTACACCATTTCTAATAAGATGAATAATCAAGAATTGGCATTACATTATTATCTTATTAATATAGTTTATGTAATTTCCCCAATGTTAAATTTTAATATAGTTTTTCTATTGTTTCCGAAAAACACTAAAAAATGGATTGTTACTTTCTTATACTACCTCAAACTCAAGTATGATTCCTGTTAGATTTCCAGGGTCATTTAGTTTCTGGGACTGTTTAAAGTGGGTTCCTCTGTGTGAAGCAATTGTGTTTTCTGAAGAAGGGAATGTCTAACTCTCATCACAAGCAATGTAGAGAAAAGCCTACTGGCATGTCTTTCTTTCAAAGGTGCTTTCTGATTTTTTTTTTCAGTGGCCTTTCCATGGAGTAAAGTTAACCCACCTCTTCTGCTGATTTGCCTGACAAGGTTCTCCAAAACATAGGGCTTTGGCTAACCCTGGCAGACCTAAGCAAACCAAATGGCTATTCATCTTATTTGAGATGCTGACTGGCAAATATAGACCCCTGCTTCACCTCTTGTTGGGGAATATTATTTTAAGATGTGTTACATTCATTTATGCTGTGGAACATTTATTTAATGATGCAAAGATGTGTTGCATTCTTTTATGTTGCATTTATTTAACTCTGTGAAGCTGTGTTACTGTGCCCATCTAAAACACCTGATGGTCTAATAAAGAACTGAGCAGCCAATGGCAAGGCAGGAGAAAGGATAAGCAGGGCTGGCAGGCCGAGAAAATAAATAGGAGGAGAAATCTGGGAGGAGATCAAGGAGCATTAAAAGAAGAGAGGACTCCAGGGGCCAGTCACCCAGCTACATAGCAAGCCATGGAGTAAGAAGTAAAGAAAGATATACAGAAACAGAGAAAGGTGAAAGCCCAGAGGCAAAAGGTAGTCAGAATAATTTAAGAAAAGCTGGCTAGAAACAAGCCAAGGCAGGGTATTCATAAGAAAGAATAAGTTTCTGTGTATTTACTTGGGAGCTGGGTGGTGGGCCCCCCAAAGAGTAAAGGGAAACAAAAAACAACAACAGAGTCTCATGCAAATATTTTTCACTACTTGCAGTAATGTAAACCGAGAACCATGTCTATGCAAATAAGATATGCACATTAATGGTGTCTATTGTTGATTGGTGGGACATAGGTGATTTTCCCCAACTCCTTTTTGTTGGTGTATAACTTCTAAAATGTTTAATGAACCTCTTTATACTGTAAAACTAAAAACTTCAGTTTTAAAATTTATGACAGAAAAAAATGGGTATGTGTACACGTGTGCATTCATGCATTCATGTATGTGAATGTATGCGTGTATAGCAAAGGAAGATGTTGGGTGCCCCCCGTCACTCACCCTCTGCCTTATTCCCTTGAGACATGGAACCTGAAACTCAAGCTCTGTCTTCAACCCAACCCTACCCAACTCTCCTCCACCAGTGGGGCCATGCCTGGCTTTTTTATGTGGGTGCTGGGATTCTGAACTCAAGCCTGGATGCTTGTGCAGCTAGTGTGCACTTTTATTCACTGGGTCATCTCCCCAACCTGTTTGTCCACTGTTCATGATGATATTTTGCTTTGGTTTTTCTTTTTGGCAGTACTGGGGATTGAACCTAGGGCTTCACGTGTGCTACACCACTAAACCTAAACCAGGCACCCTCAAACCCTTTCCCAAGGAAAGAGAAGAAGCTAACAGTGCTTTGTGCAGGTTTGAAAAGGGATAATCACATTCCAGCAAAACAAACTGACTGGGCATGCAGGCTTTCTTCCTGACAGAGCACAGGATTCATCGGGCAAGGGGATGGGTACTAGCTGCTGACCTTTCTCGGAGAAGAGGCTGATCCAGAGGGCTTGGAGGTCTGGAATGCTGGGGGGTGGAAACTGGAGTTCTCGGGTAGAAATCGATATCGCCTTGGTGACGGGGTGAGGGTTTTCCAGACTTCCTTGAATCTAAAGGTGATGGTGACTGACTCCTTAAAATAATTCGCTCATCTGGCTCTCTGGTAACCTAAGTGACAATATGAATTGTTCTTCATTTGTACTTTTGGTTCTGATTTGCCTAATACAGAGCTAGGGGCAGGCTAGGACAAGGAAGAGAAGTTGCGGTAAGATAACAGAATACGTGGGCAGGGATCTCCCACATATAAAAGAGGGGGCTGTGNTACAGAAGCCTCAGGAATATGGGCCAGGGGAACATATCCAAAAGGCTCTATGTTTGGCAACATTAATAACACAGTAAACTCACACTTAGAATTTTGATTTCTGAGGACATTGACTTTTTTGATTCTGGGAAAGATCAAATTTTTAAACCAAGTGTGTCTGCCCTGTAGACATGCAATGCAGTCTACACTTAATTTCCTTCACATACATCTCTGTTTGTAGCATCCAAGCTGGAGCTTTCAGGGGAGCAAACTGGTCAAGCTCGAGGACTCGATCACCACCTCACTGTATAAAGGCATCTGATTAGAGACAGGCCACATGAGTGATAAAGTAATAATCGGCCTCAAGAAACCCTTCCTTGGTAACTGATCACACAAACGAAAGAAGGGGACCCAGGCAATGAACCCCACAGTGAAGCAGACAGTGGAGCCTGAGCACCGGTCTGCATAAACCCTACCTAAGCTATGCTGCCCTAACTTGAGGAGCACAGCCAGGAACATATTCTCCCCACCACACCAACTGCACAGGGCTCGACACAGACACTGGAAACAGATTATTTTATAGAAGCTACTGCTGAAATTACCTTGATGTTTGGTGCAAAGCTGTCAAGAGAAGATGCTAGAAGAAAGAAGAACAGGAGTGTGAGGAACTCATTGTTACCAGTTAGCCATAACACTGCTAATACATTTATCCCATAGAAGAACTAAGATTTTAGACAATAAATGAATAATAAGGGAACTAAAATGCTCCCTTGTAAAATCCAAGATCACAACTGAATCTCCCTTGGGCCACTGCAATTCTATGGGAACTTTCTATCTTCCTGGGGTCCACAGTCAGGTTGTATTTTCAGTGACAGCACAGCTGGAAAGGGGGCGGGGGGACAAACATGCCATGGAGCAGAAGTTCAAGACCCTTACAGCCTTAAAGAGAAAAATCATGTTTGCCCAGATGCTCAGAGCCTCAAAGAAGACAATATGGATTTAATATAAAGTTCCTGTGCTCTGCCACATGAGTCCTTGTTGGTTTCTGGAGACCTATTAACATAGGAGCTCTTGAGTATACTTGTCTAAGGTAAACGTGAATGTGAAATCGAGCCAATGAATATATAAGAACACAGAAAAAAACAATGCATCCAAACCACAGGTCATTGTCATTACCCTGAATGTCTATGAGACATTCAAGTAGATCTCATACTAGTGAGTGGCAAGGATGACCAGAAAGCAAAGTAATAGCCTTACATGTCCAAGGCCCTGATTCCAGAACAAAACAAAATATTGCAGTACTAAAAAGAAAAATTTAATTCCAAAAGTCATAAATATACATGGAGAAAACAAATGCAAGTGGCTTCCTTTTTTCAAATTTAATGACAAAACGTTCTCTGGACTCCTCATCCCCTTACACCACCAGCTGCAGTAAGGGAGAAAGGAGATTTTTAAAGCCTGACACCTTCCCTATCTGGGCACACTCATCTGTGTATGTGCACATGGTCCTGGAAAACCCACCACCACCATCACCCTAAGCTGGACAAGGAATCATCAATGCTAAGTCCCTGGCAGCTACAGCTACAAAACTCTCCGGGGGCCCAGAACTCCTTGGGCACTCGCCTGCGGTGAGGTTGCAACTGCATGGACATCTGTTCTGCTTTTGACCTCTTGTTTCTAAAGGGGCAATCCATGGTCCAGCAGCACAACGACCACCTGGAAGCTTGTGAGCAAAGGCCCCAGGCCCCACCCCAGTGCTTTATCAAGATGTGCAGTTCAAGGAGAGCCCTAGCTGGCTCAGAGGCACACGGAGTCTTAGAGGCATGGCTTTATTCTCCCATAGATGTGGAGGTGGCCTAAGCATGGGGATGGCCCGAAAGGCCCAGGGATTCCAGGATCTAAGTCCAGAGATCTGAACATCTGGAGGTTATAGCTCTGCTAACAGCTTGGTGTACGACACGCACTCACATCATAACCTCGGGAAACTTCCTTACTCGCCAGGATCAAGAAACGGCAAAGACCAAGACAAACATGGTGTATGAGGGCTATCAGAGGCAAGCCAGTAGCATCAAGCTCCACCGTCTTTCCCAGGAAAGGACATTTGCTGTAGCTTGCTTTCCCTGTGAAGATGGCGCTGCTTTTACGTGCTGTGCCAGTGATTTTCAATTGTGGTGCTTAAATTAAATGTCAGAGGTGATGAAGCACTTTCTCCTCCCAACCCCACACTCTGTCCAGGGCAGCTATTATCAGTCACTCTGTCTGGCCTGAGTTATCACAAAACACTCTGCAGCCCTTTAAAAGTACAAACCATTAAGCTGAACAGAGAACTCTACTGTTTGAACATCACAAGTCCAGTCCCGCCATGAGGTAACAGAAGGGACCATCACCAGCTCTGTCTAGACTTAGAACTCCAGGCAAGCTGCCATGACCTTCACTAGGGACAGACTCACACATTTCAGTCCTGAGGTAAAAGCCTCCTAGGATGCCTTAACCTAGACACTGTCAATTAGTCACATACAGTCCAAGAACCTCAAAGGGGGTGGTGGTGGTGGGGTTCCTTCAGAACCTTTTATGAAACATCCAAATTAAAGCCTGCATTCATAATTAAACAAGACATGATTTATTCCTCTCGTTCTCATTCTCCCACAGTGTAACAAAAGTCACCACAGCACATCATAACATTATTCCAATGGCTAGTGACTTTTCCAATGGTATATTACAATTTACAATTACTCACAATTTCTAGCATGCTAAACGTGGATAACCATCAACCATGTCCAAGTCCTTTATAGTCCTCAATATTATTTGCAAATGGATCCTGAAATCTACAGCCCCAAAGATGGCTGCATTAGCCTAACTGCTTCAGAGAGCTGGCTCCCTCCTCACTAACATGGAATCTGGTCAGCAAGGGTCATGACCACTATCAGTCTCTTGCTCCTTTGCCCTCCGAAAAAAATGGCAAAACAAACAATGTATTTGCTGTCAGTGATGCCTTTGCAAGGAGTTCACACCAAGAGAAGCTGCTGTCTGCTTTGCCACCCTAGCCATGGTGGTTAGTCACATCATCCAGCTCAGTCCCCTTCAAGTACTGAGGGAAACCTGAAAATAAATTGCTTCTTAGTTGTCTCTNCCCCATGTGAATGCCTTGGCTGGCGAGACCTTGAGAATCAGGTCCACAGTTTGCAATGTACCCTGTAGTTCCTCAGAGTGAAGGATTCTAAGTGGGATGCGCTCATTAATGGAATATTAGTAATGAGAAACTCAAGTACCTCTCCTCACTGGAAAAGCAGAGTTCAAACACTTAGATTTTCTTCTGGACTTCTGTAAATATGCCAAATTGTTTTCACCAAAAGGGTCTTCATTGTCCACCTGAAAGTGAAGAAAACATGTTAGACTCTACCTACAGCAGCTTGGATTACCTTCTCATTACTCATAATGCTTCCCCCTACCCTCCCCCAACTCAGAGAGAAGTGTGGGGATATATTGTGCACCCCAATATATTGTGCACCCTAACAGTGTACCCTAATAAACTTATCTGGGGATCAGAGGACAGAGCCAGCCACTAGATTAGACATAGAGGCCAGATAGTGGTGGCACATATGCCTTTAATCCTATCACTTGGGAGGCAGAGATCCGTGTAGATCTCTGTGAGTTCAAGGCCACACTGGGAACAGAGCCAGTCATGGTGGCACACGCCTTTAATCCCAGCACTTGAGATCTCATGTCTTTGCTTGGTAAGGACACATGCTTTTAATCCCAGGAAGTGATGGCAGAAAGGTATATAAGGCATGAGTACCAGGCACTAGAGGCTTTTGAGCAGCAATTCAGCTGAGATCCATTTCAGTGAGGACTCAGAGGCTTTCAGTCTGAGGAAACAAGATCAGCTGAGGAGTTGGCAAGGTGAGGTTGGCAGTGGTTTGTTCTGTCTCTCTAATCTTTCAGCATTCACCCCAATATCTGGCTCCAGGTTTTTTATTAATAAGACTGTTTAGCAATTCTTCTTACAAAGAAGCTTGGAAAATATCCTAAATCACAGTCTCCAAGTATGGTACATTATACCCCACAGAAGAAACTGTCCACCATCTCCACTGAGGCTAGGTAGGAGGGTGTGTGTTAAATGTGAGCATGGAGAACTGAAGAGAGATAAAAAGACAGCACCAAGCTTCTGCCTCCTGAGTGCTGGGATTAAAGGTGTGAGCTGCCACACCTGGCTCAGAATCCTTTGGACTGTACAGAGTATGCCAAGAACAAGAGATTGACCATTCAGATCCCCTTCCAATCTTCCATCTAGATTCTTTTAAAACACAATAGAGCCTGGCAGTGGTGGCGCACACCTTTAATCCCAGCAACACTCCAGAGGCAGGCAGATTGAGGTTCAAGGCCAACCTGGTCTACAGAACAAGTTCTAGGATAGTCAGGACTACACAGAGAAATCCTGTATCAAAAAAAAAAAACCAAAAAACAAACAGAGCCACAAAAACCCACGATAGCAGTAACAACTCTCTTCCTGAAAGTGACAGACAAAATGGGTCAACATGATCTGAGAGATTCTTCTACAGCATAAATTTTGAAATAGACTTTGAAATTTTCATTTATTTTTTTTCAGTAAAGAGGCTACAATGTTAGTTTTTATTGTATGACAAGAAATAGACTGATTACATTTTCTAATTTAGAACTTTTTAATGTATATGAGTGTTTTGTTTGTTTGTATGTCTGTGTACTACATGTGAGCTGGTGCCCACAGAGGCCAGAAGAGGGCATCAGACCTCCTGGAACTGGAGTTACAAACAGGAACATCCNAATGGGTACTGGGAATTGAACCTGGGTTGTAGNTGAAAGTTTTGTCCGGTCCCGCCCAGCTCCCATGGCCACTCAGACCCAAGTAAACACACAGAGGCTTATATTATTTTTAAACTATGGCCGTGGCAGGCTTCTCACTAGCTAGCTCTTACGTCTTAAATTAACCCATTTCTATAAATCTATGTCACCACATGTTCTGTGGCTTTACCTGTGTGCCATTACATGCTGCTCTCTGGATGGTGGGATGGCGTCTGCCCAGATCTGCTTTCTTCTCCTCTCTCCCTAGTTAGAATGTCCCACCTAACCTTATTCTGCCTCACCACTGGCCAAACAGCTTTATTTATCAACCAATCAGAGCAACACATATTCACAGCATACAGAACAACATCCCTACCACTAGGTCCTCTGGAAGAACAGCCAATGCTCTTAACTGCTGAGCCACCTCTCCAGACACAAGCAATCAAGGATGTCTCACATATGATCAGAAAATCTGGCTAATCAAGTATGTAAGATGGCATATAAAAGACCTTAGCATATAGTAAAAACTGTAATGATTTGTTAAATAATAGAAAGGTAAGTTTTCATTCCCTAAGAAATCTAACCATTTTTTTTTAAAAAGACTAATTACTCCACAGTGGCAAGGACTGCATTTTATAAGCATGTGTATGGAATAGAATAAGTCACACTGTCCAAAAGATGCAAGCTATCAGCACTTCTACAGAGCCACATTCAATGACAGGTTGCTACATTTTTGCCAGGCATCTTTACCAAGACCAACAAAAAAGAAAACAGACATTTAGTATTTCTGTGTCTATGAATAGTTCTTATTTGCAGATTAGCTAATCAGTATTTTCTAGCCAGAAAGCTTAATTCTACCTACAAACAAACCACAAACCATCTCCACAGCACCTTGACTGAGATTTACGCCACCTCACAGCCTGTATCAAGTGCACAATCATAATTTCTAGTGACTTTAAGTGAAAATATCACCAATTTATCCATCACTAACATTCTGAAGAGAGTCACTAACTGGGATGTGTAGTAGAGTTCATGAAGGGTATGAAATAACAGAAAACGTTAATTTGAATGTATGCATGTACATATATATACATATATATAGTATAATATATTACAGCTTCATGGAAAACATAAAGGTTATAAATACAAAAACGGAAGAGAATTAATCAAATTAATGAATTAATGATTTGTGGCTTGTGTGTGTGTGTGTGTGTGTGTGTGTATGTTTGTAACTTAGTAGTGCAAATATTCCTGGAACATGCTATGTAGCCCAGGCTAGCCTCAAACTCGTGGTAATCCTCCTGTCTTAGCTTCCCAAGTGCTGGGATTACAAGGGCACACCACCACACCTGACTTGAGATATTCTTTTTATTACACTAATGAGCCGATGTGTAAACTTACCTTGAATGTCTCTATTTTATAATACAGTAATTAAAACAAATTTTCAAGACAGCTCCAAGGACTACAGTGACTAACCATACTCACTGCTTCTGGGGACTAAGATTCAGATGGCTTTTGAGTGAGGCCCATCATTGCTCTTTCCCCACTGTCCCTGCTCAACATTTGGCTACTGAGTACTAATCTCATTGAGAAAGTGAAAACTGTTTCTAATAAAGGGATGGAGCATCACTTGGAACTGGATGCACCTTATCAGCCAGCCTTTGATTGACATCTTCAATTCCTGGCAGTTCACAGACTCCTCTGAGTAATGGTGAGTGATTATCTACAGATGCCATACTATATTATAATGTTCAAAAATTAAAAATAGGGTGATTGACATCTACTGAGCAAATTCCCTCCGAGATGCCTTTATAGACATTTCCTAACAATGATGCTGGAAAATGAACATCATTTAATAACAGTTATTATTCATTTGAGTTCCCTCTTTAGTTGCTATTGCCCACTTGTTTGCACGGCTTGACACTTCTTTCCTACTCTCGTCCGCACCCCTACTGGAGGAAGTTACTCTGAAAAATCACTTTAAACTCACATGTCTAACCACAAACGGAGGCTTTCTTTCTCTAGGGAGGCTGAAGCTTTTTCCAAGGTTCAGCTGAGTCGGCTGGGGCAAGAGGAGACGTCTGGGGGGAAATGGGGAGGGTACCCAGGACTCTGTGCCTTTGGGAAATCGGTCAGGACTTTTCTCCTTCCGCTTTGTTTTTCTGGTATTTGTGGAAGTTCTTTGTCCACGAGACTTCGATAAAAGCCTTTGTGATTTACACTTCTCTTCCTGAAAGTAGAAAACAAACAAACAAGATACGCTGTTTCATTTTGTAAGGCCTTGAACATGCTTGGAATGCACTCTGCCTGCGAGCTATACCTCCAGCCAAAAATATTCTTTTGATTGGAAAAAAAAAAGATGATAATTCAGTCAAGAATATAACTAATTGAACATGTGAAAAAGAAGATAGAAAACTGGCTCAGATTTATAGAACAAACCTTTCAAGAAAGGCATTTATTTACTTAATCTACCATTTAGTTGAACATAATTAGTATGTATAGCTTACTAAAATCACATATTTTAAGTAATAACAGTGAGGTTTATTTGTATTAGGGGAAGTTAGATAGACACAGGCATGCTCCAAGTACAGGCAGATTATAGACACAGAGAAGCATGAATGGCATATATAGGTGGTTCCAACCATTTCACTTCAAAGAATTTATTAAAAACAATCAAGTATTGCTATGTGTGCAGCGATGAAAGCATTTCTAAAAGTTTAGAGAGGGTGTTGTTTTTTAGAGTCAGGGTTTGACCTTGTGGCCTAGGCTGCCTCAACAGTAGCAAGCTCCCACCTAATCACCCAAGGGCTAAAATTACAGCTATGTGTCACCCCAACCATCTTAAAATGGTTTTAAAAAGTAAAAGCTAGCTGTCTCGGAGAATAAACAATCATCTTAGCTGAATTCCCACCTCAGCCCTATGACACTGTAGCAGAGACTCTGTGAGGCTCCTGTTTGTCCTTCCAGCTGCTCTGTTTGATGTGTCTGTGATGGTCAGGGGTGGGGGTGGGCCAGGGGACTAATGGTCTCACGTTCTATATGACGCCATCACTTAACCATTCACTTGAACACCACCACTCTGGGATACATGGCCAACATACTCTAATGGCACAGGCTGAGCAAATGGTTGGAAAACAGAAATCAAACCTAGGAAAAACTGCCCAGGTTACTGTATGTTCAGTCCTTCAAACTCAGCAAACTGAGTTCAGGCTAACGGTCTTTACATCGGGGGCAGGGGGGGGGGCTCCTGTCATTTCTGTCATTGCCCTTTTAATGATACTTACAAAAAATCTGTTTCTATTCGGGGACACACATTCTCGGATGGCTGTCCTTGTAGAAAACTCTAGTTTGGGAGCAATGCCCTAAAAAATAAGGCAGCACAAAGAGAAGCAAATAAAATTACTGGAAACAATCCTTTTGCCCATCTCATCTTCACCGGAAATCCACTAAGAACCCAAATGTCCTTCTGTAGTCAGCATAATCAGAATATAGTTTTTAAAATATACAAAATAAGAAGAGCTGAACATGTCTATAATGTGTATGCTATACTAAGCCAAGGCCTAAGTCAACTTGGAATATACACTCATACTCCTAACACAACCCTGTGAAGTGGGTCCTAATAAAATTGTCATTTGGACGTGAATGAGCTCAGACAGTTTAAGTAGCCTGTCAGGCTGGCAGCGGCAGAGCTGGTAATTGGACCTAGGCATCTGGGTTCCAGTGTCCACGCTGTTAAGCCACTCTATCTAAAATATAAGAACCTGAAAATGAGATTCGTGAGGAGGAGGGAGAGGAAGAGGGTCTCCTTCCCGACCTACTTGCCTTGGAAAAGTTAGCTTTCATCTTCTATCAAGCATTTATATTCATCTGGCCTATTCTCAAACTGTTTTATTAACTACTACATGTCTATTTGGGTGTGGTGGTTTATCATCTAAATGACTGTTGAGGATTAAGTTAGTTAAAACCCCAATGTATGGGAATACAAAGAAAAATCCCACCATAGTGGAGAAAAATCAATCTAATTGTTAATGAACTGATAAGACACAGGAAGCAGGTGAATGGTTTGCCTGACCTATACAGGCCATTCATTCTCATTTTCCACAGTAGTAATAAAAACCAAGAAGAGTGAACTGAAATAAATCCAAGAGAATTAGCGTCACGTTTGTGGCTAAGAGTATAAACCCGAAGCACAAGAATTCTGTTCTGTGAGCCTAAGCACATTTCTGATCCACAGCCTGTCCCCCTCCATATGATGGGAAGAGGACAGCGGTCCCTCCCAGGATGACAGAACAAGACAATTCATGCTGTGAGCTCTGCACCCCATGCGCATCAGCTGCTACTGAAGCTCTGGCAAGTGGTTCCATTTTGATTTGTGAAATGCTTCAGAGGAATTGAACCACTCNNTCTTTTTGTCTATCTGTCAAATTGTTCATAGAGTTTGATAAACTCAATGACAAGAATTGATACTGATTCGTGAAGGTGTTTCAATGTATTTAAGAGCTTTTTCCTGATAATCACCTCCATTTATAAATAGCTACAAATACAAATTCATACAGGTTAGTCTTTCTAGTCATGCCCAGAACATTCAACATGTGAGTGACACTTGAGGAAAAATAAGTGTTTCTCCTTGTGTTGACTTTGAAGATGGCTCTTATTTAACTGGGAATTTAAGGAAAACAAAGTTAATATGAGCGTTTCCTCAGGCTGGTTCCCATTAACTTTTATTCCCTTTTAGATTCAATGTCAATAACTTCAAGTAATGAAGGTGAGCATCTCACAGGTACCATGGACTTAAGTGATACATGAAGGTAACGTTGGAAAAAGAAAAAAGTGGTTTTAGGAATATTTGCCAGACCCTGGAAGATAACAGGGANGAGGGCTTCAAGTTACAGGCATTCGGAATTCTGAGTAGGACAACTTTTGATGCATGTTTGTGTTGGGCTATCAGTCATCAGAAGCATTGAAGGAACAATTACACCCCCTGAAGAGTAATCTCAGCAGGGTGGGGACAGTAACACGTCACTATGTGATAAACAGCAATTCACAGGGCAGAAACAGAAAACCTAGGTATTAATTATGCTTTTTATAATTCACACACATGTGGCCCTTAAAGAGGAGGTCATCCAAAAGACATAAAAATCCACTAAAAACAGTGGTCATTTCAAAGACAGAAATCATAGACCATAATATCAAAATGAATGTCTTGAATTTGGGTTCATATAAATGCCTCCAAACAGGTTATCAGTTGCCTGTCTGCTGCACCATGCATGGTTTCTCAGTAACATTGGCCTCTATCAGTTCCCCTTTAGGGGAATCAGCCTTGGCTAATTTGTAAATTGCTAGGAAGGGAATAACTAAAAATGTAGGAAGTTGAAGGTTTAAAACAAATGTGAGATAATATGTGAGATGATATTATTTCTGTCATTGCTCTATTTAGTGAAAACAGCTGTGACCAAACAGATCTTTCTGTCAACTGGCAATAAGAAGTTGAAAGAGGAACCTTTTAGGACATCATGTGACAACTTAATATGGCACTGATACAGCTTAGTTAGATAATAAAACTTTCAGCTCTTAGATCAATAGTGGAAATCAGTATAGTTTGGTATCATGAGCTGGGCGTCTGACCCTGGATGAAAACAGAACTGAAGTAACTAAGCAAGACAAAGCTACCTGCCCAAGATCAACCCTGTCAAGAATAAAATGTTCATGCCCCAAGAATTTCTCTCCGTGTAGAAGGCCAAGTGGGGAGGGTCACTCACTGGAAAACTTATTGCTGTCTTCATGAGCACCTCCCTATGCATGCCAAGGTGTGAGGATGTCAGCTTGGGCTCAGGAAAAAGAAAATCTCGTGTGTTTTCTTCATAGTAGGCCAGCTCTTCCCATACTAGAAGGAAAGGTGAAAAAGCATGAGCAAATGTATTCTTGTATTCTACACTCCTCAAGTTTAACAAAATAGATGCTCAGATGATGTGCTGGTTAGCTTTATGTCAACTTGACACAATCTGTAGTCATCTGAGAGGAGGGAACATCAACTGAGAAAATGCCTCCTTGAGANTGTGCTATAGGCAAGCCTGTGGGGTATTTTAAATNAGTGATTGATGGGAGGAAGGCCTACCCCGTTCCCCATTGTGGGTGGTACCACTCCTGGGCTGGTGGTTCTGGGTTCTATAAGAAAGCAGGCTGAGCAAGCCAATAAGCATCACTCCTCCATGGCCTCTGTATCAGCTCCTGCCTCCAGGTTCCTGTTCTCACCTCCCTTTATGATGAACAATTATGTGGAAATGTAAGTCAAATAAACCCTTTCTTCTGTGTGTTGGTCATGGGGTTTCATCAAAGCCACAGCAACTCTAACTAAGAGCGATGGTGTCGGGGAGGGCACTTAGGTCAAACTAGACATTTTGAACCTAGCATTTGTTATTCAAAAATAAATTAATTTCTATTACTTTTTATCTTGTGAATAATTTACCTTATGCATAGTCTTCTTGAAAAAAATGGAAGGTTGTTAGACAAAATTGAACAAAATAAAATGAATCTACCTACCTGTCCATCCATCCATCCATCCACCCATCCATCTTTTCCTTCACCAAAGACAATTTTTGAGCTAGACCCTGAAGGCAGACAGGAATGAGGCAGACACAGTCCTGCTCACACAAAGCTCACAGTTTGAGTGGGCTCTGTATGTTTGGGTACAGGGTTGCCAATGGCCCAGAGAGGAACCAGGCTTGAGGTTCTTGGCAAGGACGGTATCAACCCAGGGATGCTTTAGACGTGCGTTAAGATTATTTATGAGAAGGAGCCAGCAATGCTACAGTAGCCTGTGGAGCTCAAGACACCCCCACATATTTTCTCTACCATGTGTGACTTTCTAANGTCCTACTAGACATTTCTTTAGGATAAAACTAATTTAATAATTATCTGAGTCTGGAACCTAAAACTATGTTACAAAGAACTTTTTGTAAGACTTTGCACTAACTTTTCTAGAAGTATGGGTATTGCATAAATAAAAGAACAATTTTGCTTTTTTTGTTGTTTAGATTTATACTGAGACCTATTTGGCATTTTGAAAATCATATCACATCTAAATACATCATTATTCCAAGCATTTACATTCTAAAATGCATCCTGTTTTATTATAAGCCCCTTTCCTTTCTTCTCCCTTACACTGAAGCTGGAATAGTATACTGATTTCTGCAGTGAACTGTACAAGTTGATTATGTTACCTATAAGTCATATTACATTGCTGTGGTAGTTTGAATGTAATTGGCCCCCATAATCCCATAATCTCATATGGAGTGGCAATATTAGGAAGTGTGTCAGAGTAGGTGTGGCCTTGTTTGAGGAAGTGTGTCACTATGGGGGCGGGCTTTGAGGTTTCAGATACTCAGGATACTGCTCAGTGTGTCAGTTGACTTCCTGTTGCCTGCAAGATGTAGCAGTCTCAGCTCCAGCACCACCTCTGCCTGCACACCACCATGCTCCCTGCCCTGATGATAATAGACTGTAAGTGAGCCCCCTCAATTAAATGTTTTCTTTATAAGAGTTCCCGTGGTCATGGTGTCTCCTCACAGCAACAGTAAACCCTAACTAAGACAACTGTGATAGAGGGTATATTAAAGAAAATGCTCATTACCAAAAATGATCTTGGGTGTAACAGAACAGACATCCATTGAGCTGATGGACAGGAAAGCTGCCATCTGAGCCAGCCTTGTAAGCAAAGCAGGTGCTACATAATCAGTTTGAACTGAGAGTGGCCCCTACCCAGAACACCAGCAAAAGTCACTAAAGCTAATAAAATAGACAGCTTTTCTGCTTGGTGGCTGTTTGGTTTCTCATGAGGAGAATTTTGATGAGGGTAAATTTTAGGTTTAGTAGCTGTAGAAGACAATAAGTGACCTTACATCAAATGATAGGATAGATTAATNTCTTCTTCATGCTTATTGCATTCAATATGGAAGGATCAACATACAGAATACAGTATTCTCTATTTTTGTTCCTATGTCATTTCTCTCCTCTCCTGTCTTAGCAGATAAGCTTTCACCACAGTGGACTGGCTGAGGCATCTTCTCTTCTCTACAAAGCACTTCTACAGCCTAAGCTGTGTTGTTCACTTGCTTGAGATCCTGTTCTTCAAGGTTCACTATGAAATCAACTTAAAATCTTCCATTAGCTTTGCATATCAGACTAAAATCCATGTACCACCCAGCGTGGTGGTAAACAGCTTTACTCCCAGCACTCCAGAGGCAGAGATAGGCAGATCTCTGTGAGTTCAAGATAGCCTGATCTACATAGCAAATTCCAGGACTACCAGGGCTACACCAAGACCTGCTCTCAAAACAAAGCAAAACAAAACACTAGTAAGACACAACCTTATTACAATTGGCCTTCAAGGTTTTATATAAATCAGCCTCTAATCACAGCTGCTACTTCATTAATGACCTCCCCCTCTTAAGTTATGTCCTTCTATCCCTGTAGCCATTCTTGTCATCCCATAGACATAACAAAGTCACCCCTAGAGTTGTTTGGGTTTCTTTGTTTAGTTGGTTGCTTTTCTTGAGACAGGACCTTATGTAGTCCAGACAGGCATTGAATTGGCTATACAACCAAGGATAGCCTTGAACTCCTGACCCTGATGCCTCTACCTTCCCAAGTGTTAGGATTACAGACATGCACTTCACACCTATCTCTCTGTTCTCTGCATTCCCCCTTAACATTCCTTTCCCAAGTTCTTGAATGGCTGGCTCCCTCTTATCAAATGATATCCTTGATTTAAATGTCCTAGATGCTGCTCCCAAACCTGTGGAAGAATGGCTGGCACATAATGGAGACTCTAAAACAATCCTTATCTCTACTCATGAAGAAACAGAAATATTAAAATGAGATAACGTAAGTTCCTACTTCTATCAGTCACTCAGTAAAACAATCACCCTTCTTGAAATTCAGTTTCCACAACTGTTAAAACAAGTTACAAAGACCAAATGTTCTCTAAAATCTTTTTAACTCCTGCTCTGCATTCATTCCTCAATAATTTCTTTACATTCACACATTCTAAAAACAGTCATTGAGAACTTACTGCACGCCAGAGTGCTAGATTGGCCTGTGGGTAAGCCTGTGTGCATTTTCTTGATTGATGATTGAAGTGAGAGGGCCCAGATCACTGTAGACAGTGTCCTGGGCTGGTGGTCCTGAGTGCTATAAGAAAGCAGGTTGAGTAAGCCATGAGGAACAAGCCAATAAATAGGACTCTTTCATGGCCTCTGCATCAGTTCCTGCTTCCAGGTTCCTGCCTTGAGTTCCTACCCTGACTTCTCTGCATGATGGACAGTTACCTGGAAGTATAAAATAAAATAAACCATTTCCTCTTGAAATTGCTTTTGCCATAGTATTTTATCATAGCCGTAGAAACCTGAATTTGGTCTACTGTGTAAAAAAAAAAAAAAGCATATAAGTCATTATCTATCATCATCACGGTTGCTCCATGCTACTGTTCTAACAATGGTCCCACACTTTCTAGTCTATATTAACATTGTTGCATTCCTACATAAACATACAGCCAAGACATATGCATATCGCACTTCACATTAGGCTTTTCTTTTGTTCCCTTTCCTTNCATAGGTTTTTGGATCATTATCACTACATCCAAAAATTATAGCTATTAAATTATCATTCATATATTTACCAAGAAATAAAAACAAGAAGCCAGAGAAGTATAGACAAACTAATTCATTGTCTCTGGAATACNCAGAACAGACTTATGATGGTTAGCACTAATTATCAATTTGTAGAATCCAAAATCACCTGGAAAATGGGTTCCTGGGCATTCACGTGTAGAATTATTTTGATTTCCTTAATTGAGGTGGAAAGATCCATCCACTATGGATGGCTTCATTCCCTAGATGGGATGCTGGGCTATATAAGTAAAAAAGGGGGACTGAGCAGCAGCATGAATAAATCACCTCATCTTAGTCAAAGTTTCATTGCTGTGAAGAGACACCATGACCACAGCAACTCATATAAAAGAAAGCATTGGGGCTTGCTTACATTCAGAGGCTTAGTTCATTGTCATCATGGCGAGAAGCATGGAGTCATGTAAGTAGACATAGTATTGGAGAGGTAGCTAAGAGTGCTACATCTCAGCAGGCAGCAGGAAGAGAGAGAGGCACTAGGCCTAGCTTGAGCATTTGAAACCTCAAAGCCNACCTTCAGGGACACACTTCCTCCAGCAAGGCCACACCTACTCCAATAAGGCCACACTTCCTACTAGTGCCACTCCCTATGAGCCTATAGGGGCCATTTTCATCAAAATTGCCACATAGCCTTTGCTTCCTGACTGTGGATGCAATGTAACCAGCTGCCACAAGCTCCTGCTGCTTTGAGTTCACCACCATGACTGACTGTACCCTCAAACTGTGAGTCCAAATAAGCCCTTCCTTTCTTAGGTTGCTTTTGTCAGGATATTTTATCACAGAAACAAAAAATGTAAGAAAAAACATTGGTACCAGAAGTGGGGTTGTTGTATCATAAACCTGATTACGTAGTTCTTGGGTATTTGAAACTAGTTTGCAGGATGAATGTAGAAGCATTTGGAATTTTGGGCTAGAAAGTCCTCTGTTACTATAAATATAGGCTAATGGACTATTATACTGAAAGCTTTGATGTCAAGAATGCTGAAAGAAATGCAAACGCTGGAGGCCCAACTCATGAAGCTTCCGCGGGCAACAAGCACTCTATCAGGAACTGGAAGATGGCCATTCATGTGATATTTTGGACAAGAATCTAGTTTCATTCTACTCTTGTGGTGATTATATTATGTCCCCCAAAATATTGTGTACCCTAATAAAACTTATTTGGGGTCAGAGAACAGAACAGCCACTAGATTAAACATAGAGGTTAGGCAGTGGTAGCACATGCCTTTAATCCTAGCATTCCCGAGGCAGAGATCCATCCAGATCTCTGTGAGTTCAAGGCCACACTGGAAACAGCCAGGCATGGTGGCACACACCTTTAATTCCAGTGGCACACACCTTTAATTCCAGCACCTGAGATCTCATGTCTTTGCTTGAGAAAGACACATGCCTTTAATCCCAGAAAGGAGTGGCAGGAAGCAGAAAGGTATATAAGGTGTGGAAACCAGAAGCTAGAGGCCTCTTAAGCTTTCAGGCTTTGAGCAGAGTTCAGCTGAGATTCATTTGGGTGAAGACTCAGAAGCCTACAGTCTGAGGAAACAAGATCAGCTGAGGAGTTGGCAAGGTGAGGTTGGCTGTGGCTTGTTCTGTCTCTCTGATCATTCAGAATTTACCTCAATACCTGGCCTGGTGTTTTCAATTNATAAGACCGTTTAAGATTCGCTCTACATACTCTTATCCTGAGAACTTGAGTGAAGTTGAATTTAAAAGTAATGGACTAGTTAATTTTGTGGATGAAACATCAAGACAGGGAAGATTCAGGTTGGTGGCGAGAAAGCACTTGTAACCATTAAAGAGATGACCACGGAGGAGAAACAATCGACATTGCATTGAGACAGCAGGAAGGGTGCCCGAAGGACAAAACCCCACTCACTCTAAGACTTGTCTTAGGAAGATTCAAACATAATTGAGAGAAGAAAGTACAAACTGAAAAGGTTCCTTACTCCTTGAAGGCATCTATCTAGGGGAGTGTTTCCCAGGGTAATCACATTTAAGTTGATACAGCTATCGTCCAAGGGAGCCATGCTTCATCTTGAGCTGGCTGTAATACTTGGAAATGTCACCCACATGCCACTGGTTCTAGACTCGTGAAAGATCCAAGACTGAAGGTGTCATGAAATCTTGTTCTATAGTTTCAGAGAATAGCTGAGACTAGTAAATGTGTGGCAGAATTAGAGTCCCTTGCAAGGAGGCCTTGAGAGGCCACTGTGTCAAGCTATGAAAGTGAAGGCATAAATGTGAAGACCAGGTTCCAATGCAAATCCCAAGATACTGAAGAGGCCATGAATGTAGGACACCCATCAAGGGCCGCTGTGGGNATGGAGTGGAATCAAACTAACAGAGAAGTTACATGTGCTATAGGTTGCATATCTGGAGGGATGGGGCTACCCAAGCCCCCTGGAGCACAACCCATTTCATCATGTGCCCAGATGCTGGACATGGAGCTGCAGGGTTTGATGTTTTCCCTGCTGGATTTTGGTCTCACTTTGATCATTCCTTCCCATACTCTGATGCTTACACTTTAGAAATGGGAATANTTATTTTGTGTCATTCTATGTTGGAAGTATACAACTTGTTTTTTATTTTATAGGGACTCATAGTTAAAAGATTGCCTCAAGTCTCAGACATAGACTTTGGACTTTTAAAGTGTTGGAATTGTTAAAGACAAAGGGAACTTCTGAAGATGGATTGTGTTACATTATAAGATGAACTTGAGACTTTGGAGACAAGGGATGGAAGATTATGATTAAAAGTGGTACGTTGGGGTGGACCTAAAGAGATTCAGTGGTTAAGATAGCTTCCTACTTTTCCAGAGGACCCCCGTTTAGTTCCCAGCACTCATGTTGAATGTTTCACAACAGCCTGTAATGCCAGCTCAAGAGGATAAGACCATCTTCTAGCTGTCACAAGCACCCACACATCCATAACATATATTTACACAGATACAGATATATACATAAATAAAAATAATAAAAGTTTTAAAAGTGATGTGTTTGGACGACTGGAGAGATAGCTCAGTGGTTAGGAGCACTGGTTACTCTGCTCTTCTAGAGGTTCTGAGTTCAATTTCCAGCAACCACATGGTGGCCCTCAACCATCTATAACAGGATCTGATGCCCTCTTCTGTTATACAGGCATATATGCAAATAAAGCACTCATGTATATAAAATACATAAACAAATAAACCTTTTTTAAAGGTGATTTGTTTGGGTATCAGGTTGACTAGAGTGGAGTTGTGATGATAAATCTTTATTGCTAACCTAATGAGACATAGAATTATACAGGAGACTGGTATCTGGGCATGCCAGTGGAGTGTTGTCTTGATTAGGTTAACTGAGGAAGTAAGAGTCATAGACTGGTTGGCACCATCCCGTGAGCTGGGATCCTGGACTATCTAAAAAGAAAAAAGTAAGTTGAACACAAACACATATTACTCTCTGTTTCTTGACTGTAGATGCAATGTGTCCAGCTGACCCCATGACTTCCCTTCAGCAACTGACTATAACCTTGAATTGTAAGCCCCAAGAAATCATTCCTTCCTGGGTTGCTTTTGTTAGAGATTTTATTACAACAGAAAAGGAAGTACAATAAGACTGAAACAGGGTTAGAAAACTAACTAGAAGGCTATAAAGTATCTTAAAACCATCTCCTGAATTTGATCATTTTTCAGTAACCCAAATCATAACCAATATGGAAATGTCAGCACATAATGAGATGTTACAGAGCCTCGGCAATAAATGATGAAAGTGCTCAGACTGTCTAATCTTATAGATCAAGTAAAGTGGCGGCAGGCACTTAGAGTTCTCAACTGGCTGATGATATAGACAGTGACATCATCAGTGCCATCAGTGAACAACTTCTTCCCCAAAAGGAAATGAATGAGACTATAAGAAAAGAAAATTTTAGTAACAACACAAGTTTGAAAACTATCTTGCACTTCTAGAGTATATAACAGTTAACATCATGCTTCCAGGTAGAGTAGCTCATTGGGTTCTCTTTGAGACTGAGAGTTCAATGTAGCTGTCATGATGCCACATGGCAAAGTAGCAAGGAATTCAAAGCCATGTCTGCAGGCCATCTTCCCTTACTCCCTTCTAGTGACCATTACTGACTGTGGTGGAAAACTGAGCTCTGACTCAGCACATAGGTACCCAGGAAAANGGGGATTTTACAGTTATACTGACTATATATGAGAGAAGGTGTGAGCTCNGGAGGTTAATAAAAAGAAATCACCAAGCTCACAGTCAAACGGTATTACACTGCCCCCCTGTGTCCGTCATTTTCTCACACCTTTGTAAACTGACAACCAGAGGCTGGTCTTCACCACTACAGTAAGCTACCAACAGACCTGAGCATCACTACTGTAGCCCTAATCTGCTGGTCAAATGTCCTTTGACTGTGTGTTTGAAGATGCTGTGAAAACTATCACGCAAGAATACACTGTCTACAGCAAAACAAAGAGGTCATGGATTGGCTAGTAAACGAACTGGTCTCTGAGAACTCAAAAATGGTCCATATAACCCTACATGAGACTTGACGCAAATTTCTTTTACCCAGTAAGTACCAAGGACCACTGCTGCTGCCATATGCTGTGTTGAAGTAATTAACTGGATAATAGGCACAGTATCTGACACTGAGTGAAATTGTTATTTTCAGTCATTCAAACTGAATGCCACTAAAATCACAGTCTGAAATTGGAGGGCTGTGGACAAAAAGCAAGCAAGCACAATAAGGCTCCCATTTAGCATATGGTTAACTTGTGAGTTATAAACAGTATGCATCCTGTCAGCTCGAATATTCCCTAGTCTTCACTTTCAAGCAACTATTCTTATAATCTCACAGATAGATATGTGGTCGCATGAAAGACTTATAAATCCTAGCACTCAGCAGGGTGAGACAGGAGGATCATGGGTTCAAAGCCAAGCATGGGTTTAACTAAAAGAAAAAAAAAGGGGAATAATTTTTAACATAAAATTTTAAAAAGTAAGTTATAAAATGTTTATATTCAATATATTTACACATAGTATCCTATAGTATAGGACAGACAATTGTAAATTGGTACTGTGTGTGTCACTTTAGTGTTAGGTATATATGCCAATACATTATATACTAAGTGCATTTTTTAAAAGTCTAAAAAAAACACACAGCAAATTGCCAATAAAGTATCTGTGAGGCATCATTAATGAATGGGTTATTTTTACTTTTAATCTATATAATCATGTGTTAGTTGAAATTTTCACATTGGGTGGTTTTACATGGGGTGGTTTTTTTTTTATTAATTAGTACAAAATTAAGTAAGACCAAAATAAACATGCTCCTATTCCATTAACATAAAATCTAACTTGCCAGTTCACAGGGTTATATGTTTAAACATCAAATTGGGTCAAACAAGAAAAAAAAAAACTTATGGAAAAAACCCAACGGCCTGGTTTTAGCCTGTCATTTTTTTTTTCCAGTGAGAATTTCTGAATAGCAGGTAGGAGGCATTGCTTTGTACTGTCTACCAAAACAAGTAATTCTTCAATGAATAGACTCATACTATAATATTCAAGTTTCTATCCCNAGATTCACACCACAATCTGTAGATTAACACTGTGGTATCTGAGTGTCTTGTTTATCCCTAGGTTGACACCATGACATTCAGATGTTTATCCCTAGATTTACACAGTAACATTTGAGTGTCCATCTATATATTCACACCACAAACTCAAGAATTTATCTCTGGATTCACACTGTAGTATCTGAATGACTACACCTAGATTCGAACTACATCAAAGCACTTGTCTACATTCAAAGCACTTATCTCTATATACATACCATAATAGTTGAGGACCTATCTATAGATCCAGACCAAAATATTCAAGTTCCTCTCCCTAGTTCACACCATAATATTCAATGTCTATCACTAGATTCACACTGCGATAATTTGAGNGTTTAATCCCTATATTCTTAGAGTGTAGAGTCCTTATCGGTTTCCAGGGCTACCTTTACTAAAGAACCACGGAACATGTGCCTAGTTCTACACCCTTTCTTGGGCCCCTTACCTGCCCCAGGGACCCAACTGTGGGTAGGTCCACAACCTTCTTAAAAAGCCTCTACTCAACCCCTCCCCCGCCCCCTTTTAGCTGAGACAGCTTCCATACAGGTCACTACTCTTTTCTCCGTAACTCTCAAGGGAAAAAAGAAAGTTCCCTTGAAAAAATATCAATGAAACAATGACCAGAAGGAAAAAAGACAAATAATAAATGGGAAAAATTGAAACTTTTAAGAAGGAAAATTCAAATTTAGGATTACACATCAGATCTAAAAAAATCAGGAGTCATAAAAATATGGTAAATTATATCTAAACTAATGCACAAGTCAAAGTAATAAATTCAAATGATAATGCCCAGCTTAGTCAAGATATGAGGAGCAGGAATGCTCTCCTGGGAGCCAGTTTGTCCCAGGCTCACAAGGCACAGTTCAGTCTACTGTTTACAGAATTCTACTCTGTAAATACACTTAAGAGAGGAAAGAAAAAGAATTTTCATGGTTAGGTGAAAGACAAAGAAAATATATAGACAATTTAAGGATAATAATACCACGGAAATAGATAGCTATTGAAAATGACAAATACATTAACTCTGGTAACAAGGTAAAGAAAACAAAAACCCAAAATACTATATAATCACATTGTTCATAGTCTGTGAAGATACACAAGTTGCCAGTGATGGGAGTGCATGCTTGTAATCCCAGCTACTCAGGAGTCTGAGGCAGGAAAGTTATGAGCTCACGGTCAGCCTAAGTGATTCAGTGAGACTTTGCCTCAAAATTAAAACCATTTTTTAAAAGACTAGGGATGTAGTTCAGTGGTACAGTGCTTACCTAACGTGGATGAGTTCCTCAGAAACACACACACACATGTAAATTAATGAAATTCTTTATACCTATCAAAGATGATGGTATAGAGTATATCATTAGAAATGATTCAGTCATAAAGAAAACTGAAATCTTGTCCCCATTCCTTCAAAATGAAATTGTTAGTTTAGAAGTATATTTACAGGCATATTACCTGGAGACACTAGCTGTATCAATTCAAACCTGGTTAGGAAGCCTAAAAAGAAAAAAGAAAAAACATGAGATTTTAATATGTCAGAAAATTTACCTGTTTCTTAACATATGCTAAACTAAAACTACTGTATCTCATTTACACTACTGATAACNACAGCATAGTTGGTCCTCTATATTCACAGGTTCCCTATTTACATATTCTGTAACTATCTTTAAAACCAACTACAGACAGAAAACATTTACAAAATACTTGCAACTGTGCACTAACGTGCACTTTTCTCTTTATTCTCTAAACAATGCAGAATAACACCTTCATACCGCATTTACAGTATTACAGTATTATAGAGATAATCCAAATTATGTAGAATACACATACATGCGCATGCACACGTGCACACACACACACATACACACACACACACACACACACACATATTCATGCATAGGTTACAAGCAAATTCTACATCATTTTACTTACGATCCTTGAGTACTTTGGTATGTGTAGAGGTCCTGGAACCATTTTCCCAAGGGTACCAAAGAACCAAAGAACAACTATAATTTAAAATAAGTGCCATGGCAATAATAAAACATTTTCATAAAATGAGGGAGTGGAGCAAAGACGCGTAAGCTACAAAATCAGCTTTTTACTTCCTGGAAAGTATATAATATTTTGTCTCTTAAAGGTATATTCAGAGCTGGAAAGATGGCTCAGTGTTCAGAGAGCACACTGCTCTTGCAGAGGACCCAAGTTCTAGTCCCAGAACCTATGTGAGGTGGCTAACAACTGCCTGTAACTCCAGCTCCAGAAGATCCAATCCCCTCTCTGGCCTTTGTGGGCACCTACACACGGCACACAGACACACAGAAATAAAAGTATGTATATTCATAGAGTACTNAAATAGCAACATATTTTTCATTTAAAGCTTAAAAAGCCAATGTTATCCATTAATGCAAAAGTTTAGCTTGTCTAAAAAGCATGTTACACAATTGTGTCATAAACTGTATCTTACTAATGTTCCTTGAGATTAAACTATTTTTAAAGGGGCTATCTATAATATCTATAAAGACAAGACTAAAATGTAAATCTTGGGCTAGGAGGGATGACTCAGCAGGTTAAAGCATGTGTCNCTCAAGCCTGGTGGTTTGAGTTAAATCCCCAGAACCCTCAGAAGCAGCAGATAACCAACTCCTAAAGTTATCCTTTGACTTTTACATGTGTACCCACATTCACATATCATATGCA
>LZPO01097304.1:0-14102 GCA_001675575.1 Neotoma lepida | reverse complement strand
GTGNTNATNNTGTGTCCCCCAAAATATTGTGTACCCTAATAAAACTTATTTGGGGTCAGAGAACAGAACAGCCACTAGATTAAACATAGAGGTTAGGCAGTGGTAGCACATGCCTTTAATCCTAGCATTCCCGAGGCAGAGATCCATCCAGATCTCTGTGAGTTCAAGGCCACACTGGAAACAGCCAGGCATGGTGGCACACACCTTTAATTCCAGCACCTGAGGTCTCATGTCTTTGCTTGAGAAAGACACATGCCTTTAATCCCAGAAAGGAGTGACAGGAAGCAGAAAGGTATATAAGGTGTGGAAACCAGAAGCTAGAGGCCTCTTAAGCTTTCAGGCTTTGAGCAGAGTGGAGCTGAGATTCATTCGGGTGAAGACTCAGAAGCCTGCAGTCTGAGGAAACAAGATCAGCTGAGGAGTTGGCAAGGTGAGGTTGGCTGTGGCTTGTTCTGTCTCTCTGATCATTCAGAATTTACCTCAATACCTGGCCTGGTGTTTTCAATTAATAAGACCGTTTAAGATTCGCTCTACAACCCTGCTCTGCTCTTTTGTCTTTATTTAATCCCGTTTCCATCCATCCTTTATCATTGCCATTCATTTATTCACTGTGTATGTAGTGAACACTACTATGTATCAGGCACAGTTCTGAGTACTACAAGTATGGATAAGATGCAACCTGCGACCATGTGGCGCTTACATTCTAGTGAGAGAAGAAACAATAAATAAGAACAGGAAAAGATAGTACAATGAGTAGCAAGAAAAAAATANACAACGTGCTAAGATGGAGGGTTACAGGTTAGAAAGGGAGTAAACCTGATTTAGGCTCAGTGGCTAGGCTAGCCTCATAAGTAAATGACATTTGACTATGAGAAGCAGAGAGGTGGGGTGGGGGAGGGGACGGAGGGTGGCTTTCCTGGGTGTTTACTGCCTTTATAACTTTGGGAGCCTGGGCTTGTGCATCTTGTAGCTTTCTGAGTCTTAGAACATCCCTCCTTTTTGAGGAGAATGTTCAGATTCNAAGGAACTAGCTCATATTCGGACATGTTAAATTTTAAATGTGCATAATACATTTAAACAGGGATGTCCACACTGCAGATACACAATATGAGGCTGAAGTACTGGGGTTAGAGTCAAGGCTTAGATTCCAACTGAGGAACGGTCAATACCCAGATGTCATTTAAAGCTACGGTCATTGACAAGATTGTCCCCCACACAAAATCTGAGGATTTCCAAAATTAGAGATCAGGCAGAAGAGAGGGAAACTGAGGGAGCAACCTAGAACTTACAGTGAACTCTGCATCGACAGAGAGTTGGTTTCTTTGCCAGGCACCACTCAAAGCACTTTGTGGNTTCAAATAGAGAGAGGAAGAAGTTCTTTCCTTTTCTCTCGCCTGTCACACTTTCCCCTGTGGCTTTTTAAACCTGACCTCAACAGGGGTTGAGTGAAATGCTTTTCAACTTTTATTTTTGATTATAAAGTTATGTATTGTAGGAAAATCATCAATTAGCATGATACAGGAATGCTAACAGTGAAAGTAAGACCCTCAGAATCTTTCCTCCGTGGCCTCAGCCACCAAGGTAATAATTAAAGTTCTTCTATACCTTCCAAGATTTTTACACACACACACACACACACACACACACACACACGCGCCTTAAAAAAAAGTATGTTCTCACTCTACATAGATTTCCTTACCTCAGTGCCCAGTCTATTTGTAGCCCAGGGTGGTGGTGAACTTGATACTCCTCATGCCTCAGGCTTTCCCAGGATTACAGACAAGTACGACCACACTTAGTTCATTTTAGAAATATTTCCATATCAGCACACTTAGATCTACTTTACTCTGCATCTGTGAGCAATTCCATTGCTTCTACTTATTNATTTTTAGCTTTCTTTTACCACCCCAAAGCATCTTCGTAGATAAAATCTTTGGCTACTGCTGTAAAAATATTGTTGGGTGAGTATTTTCTTGGTTGTGAAAAATCAGAACAGAAGCATATAAGCCTCTCCTGTCATTCCTCTTCCCTAATGGTTACACAGCATTTCTAACTGCATTTTTCCCATGCATTGGTCAACCACTAGGATTAACCAACCTTAAGAGTTTGCCAACCAGAGCAAGGGCAGATAACTCAGTGGGTAAGAATGCTAGCTGTGCAAGCATGCGGCCCTTAGTTCAAATCCCCAACAATCGTGTCAAAAGTCTGCACCTCTGTAAGAGGACTGAGAAAGGATTGTGGGGCTTGCCTNGTGCCAGTCTCGGTTCTCTAAGCTCAGGGAATAGGGTGAAGAATGATGGAGCAGGCCAACTATGTGGTCCTCCGGCTTATTCCTGTGAACCTCCTCCTCCTCCTCCTCCTCGCACACAGTTTGCCAATCAAAGGCTGAAAGATTGATGATCTGTTGTCTGGTCTGATTATGAGTAGCAACAGGCCCGATTGTTACCCATACAGGTTGTGAAGTTAAACTCCCTGGATCCTCGCTGTTTCTGTGTCCNAGAAATTGAAATTAGGGCCTTATCTGTGCTAGGACTTTACCACTGAGATACATTCCCAGTCCCTGGGTCTCTCTGTTTTGTTTTGTTTTCTTTTTCGAGACAGGGTTTCTCTGTGCTGTCTTGGAACTCACTCGGTAGCCCAGGCTGGCCTTGAACTCACAGAGATCCGCCTGCTTCTGCCTCCCGAATGCTGGGATTATAGGGATGCGCCACCACCACCTGGCCTCTGGGTCTTTCTCTTAAAATGTGTTCTCTGGCAATTTGGGAACATTTCATATCAAAAATGAAAAGGGACAGCGAGCGCGCACAGGGGTCTTCACGATTCTACAAGATACGAGGGACAGGAAGCCCTCCGGTATGTCTACTACTTGTCTCAATTCTTCACAAACGTGTTTGCTCCAGTTTTTATTTTTAGTGTCTTGTGGATAACTTGAAGTTAAAGCAAAGTTGGCTCTGCTTCCTAAAACGCTCCCTTCCCCGCCCNCTACGCCGACTTAGACGGCGGCACACGAAGGAGCTGCAGTTTTGAAACAGGAGAGGAGCAGCAAGCCAACACTCCCTTNGACCACCGAGATCCGAACCCTCCACACCCCCGGCCTCCCCGGCCATCAGCTCCAGACCTTCCCCCTCCGCTCAGGCGCGGCCACGCCCTGTCTCGCCCACCGGAAATGACGCCCGGGCCGGCTACTTCTTCTTCCGCAGTGCCCGGGCGGCACGGCCCAGGCCTGCTCGGGGCGTGCGTCGGCTTGGCCGGCGGCCGAGGAATTCTGGGTAACGACCGTGGCCGGCGGGGCGGCTGGCTCCGCCCAGCAGGTTCTACTCACGCCAGGGCAGTTAGCGGTGGCGGTTGTCGGGCCTGGACCAGCGGGACATGGAGCAGCCGTGGCCGCCGCCGGGCCCCTGGAGCTTCCCCAGGACTGACGGGGAGGCCGAGGAGGAGAGCGACTTGGACGTGTCCCCCTCTTCTCCCCACTGCCCGCCGGTGCCTGGCGGCGGCGCCCAGGTGAGAGCAGCCTGCGTTCTTGGGGGGAGGGGAGGGGAGGAGGGAGAACGTCCGCGGGCATCGCGGGGGGCCTGGTGCCAACCCACAGCCCTGGCAGCAGCTTCCGCGAGAGAGGAGGTGGCCGCGCGCTCATTCCCAGCCTCCACGTCCACGCACCTCGGCCGACAACCCCTCACCTTTGCAAGAGGTCCTCCTCTCCCTCTCGTGTCAGCGCCGAGATACGGGGGCAGCTCGGGCTGTCTGACATTGACTTTTATTTGTCCCCTTGTACGTGCTTTCATCCGAGCCTTTATTACAAGCTCCAGCTACTTTGTGCACAGTTGATCGGAACAGTGAGTGATTGTACTTGTATAATAGTACACCGAGTCCTGATANAAACATCTCACGTGCTCTTTCCCACGCTGACATCTCAGCAAGTTCTGTAAGCCTCGCTTTTGACGCGGGCACACGCCTCCCTTTGACTCAGTCNTTGGTCCCTTACTGTAAAAAATCAGTCTCCAGTGAAAACATAACAGTCACAGAATTGGCTTTTCTTTCAGAGTTCTACCCCAAGTCCTGATATTACTTGTGGTTTTCAACCCAGCTTTCCTNCCTCAGAAACTTAAGTGTGACAAGTCATTTAGTTTTTCTGGAAGTGCTTACATACGCGTCACCTGTCGTGACTTCTCACCTGGGTGTGTTTTGAACTAGATTTCAGGAGCACAGACAAAACACTGATTTGTTTAATGAAATTGATTGTAGATGTCTTTTTTTTCTAGGTTTTTTTTTTTTTCAAAACGCAGTACAATATTGTAACAGAATTAATAGTTTTGTTTTTTTGTTTGTTTTTTTTTTAAATAAAAATGACCGGTTTAAATTGTCTGCCAGCAAGTGTAGGATAATGGTGTTATGTCAGCCAGCTGAGTTAACTGGGCTCACACAACAATATGCTGTTTCATAACCACAGACTATGTTCATTCAACTAGTCACAGGGAAAGTGGGGCAAAGTGAGAGTTGATGGGTCAGTAGTCACCTACTAATTATGGCTCACTAGTGTCATCTGTGTATACATAGTATTACAGACGGAGAAAATGAACAATTGCTCATGTCAGTTTGAACAGATGTGGTGAGGGAAAATCTCAGGAATTTCAGTGCAACTGTGGTTGAATCAAAGAAGTAACTTAAGAAATTCAATATTTTAAAACATACTTTTCCTGTGCATTTGTTTTAGGTGATGGGGGTTTAAAAGTAAAGAGGCTTTTATTGCCTTCATTAAAAGAGATTTCCCTGAGGTCATCTAGTTAGTGACAGACTCCCCACTAGAACTCATGACTCCTAGTCCAGTGTTTTTTCCAACCTACTGCACTGCCTATCTGGAGAAATACTATAAAATTTTATTTGTGTGAGAAGGCCTTTAAATGGTGATAAAATCCGCAAAGTCATTACTCATGAGGACATAATAATTACAAGCCTACTTATATTTCTTGTTAGCTTTAGGACTTAAATTTGGGGGTTAGAATATTTTAAAACAATAAAATGTTTAATCAATCAACAGGCTTTTAAAATCTGCATTAAATGGCTGTCTGAATTTTTATCAAGTATGAGAGATAGTGCTGTGCTGTATCAAAATAACAGGTGACATGTGAAACGACAAGCCAGAATTTGGAAGTCCTATTTGAGAACTTTAAAAAAAAATTGTATGTATTTTTTATTGAATTTTTCATACAGTAGGTTTTGATCATGTTTGTCCACTCTCCTTCCTCCTCCCAGACCCTCCCCTCTCTACCCACCTACCTTATGTTCTTTCTCTCTCTTAAAAACAAAAAGCAAAACCACCACCCAAGTGAAAATCAAAATAAGCAGAAGACCAGTAGGAATAAGTAAATGAATAAATAAAAATAATTTTAAAATGATAAAATGAAACAAAATGTCCAACAAAAACCCATGGAGTTTGTTTTATGTTGGCCAACTACTCCTCAGCATAGGGCCTGCCCTGGAATATGGTTGCTGGTACCCAGTAACATTCCATTGAAGAAAAGTGATTTTCTCTTTTCAAGCAGCTATCAATTGCACTTTGCTTCTTGGTTAGGGGTGGAGCCCATGTCCACTTATCCCTCTCAGTGCTGGGACCCTGTCTGGCTTGCTATTTGGGAACTTTTGATGTAAAGTTACATCAGTAGACTTTAATAAAAACAGTTCCTTTGCAGAGTTTCTGTTCATTAAAATTATGTCCTTCTAAAATTTTATATGATCACAGATTAAAATAAGACCTAATATGGGCTGGGAGTGTAGCTTAGCGGAGAGCTCTTGCCCTAACATGGGTTAAATTCCCTGTATGGCATTCTTTTTTAAAGACTAAGTATTATACTTAGTCATCTCAATGCATCTTGGATGATAGTATGGCCAAATGGTATATGGGTAGTCTATGGAGAATAATTTAAATATAAATCATTCTTGTATTTGGTTTGATTTGAGAAACATTTGCTTCTGTATAATTAGAAAGTGAAGATACTCCATTTATTCATAATAGCCTTTATTGATATGGTTTTGTCTTTTACAAATTAAGTTTTACAGCTTCATTTTCCTCCTTATTCTGGCTTCATTTTAAAGTGCAGTTAACTTATAATTTTTCTTTTTTTAAAAAATTATTTTATGTATGTGAGTGTTTTGCTTGCACAAATGTGTGTGCACCCTATGCATTCCTGATGCCTGCCAAGGTCAGAAGAGGGTGTTGAATGCCCTGGAGTTACAGACAATTGTGAAGTAGGAAGTAGGAGAGGCTTGTTTACTACCTGCCTCAGAACAGTTTGTTCAAGAAATAAAGATTAGTTTATTCATCCTAACAGTTATTAAATTCTGACTCCTTACAAAGCTGGTAGTCAGAGAGAAAACTAAGTATATACCCTGTTAAAAATAAACACCACTGCTAGGCAGTGGTGGCACACTCCTTTAATCCCAGCACTTGGGAGGCAAAGGCAGGAGGATCTCTGTGAGTTCGAGGCCAGCTTGGTTTACAGAGTGAGTTTCAGGACAGCCAGGGGTACACAGAGGAAACCCTGTCTCAAAAAAAACAAAAAACCCAAACCCAAACAAAAAACCCACTATAGAACTGTGTATACCTTGAGTTTGGAGATAAGAAAAGGCTTAAGGATTGGGCAGGAGTTGGGTAGAGGACAGAGAGTTGTCAGTGAGAAGGAAAAACAGGGTCCTGAGGGTGGGAAGAATAAGCCAGGAAGTAAAAGTAAGTGGAACTCAGGAGTCTGTCCTTTCTAATAATGGGCTCTAATAAATAGCATGAGCACCTCCCCTTTTTTTGGTAGGATCACCCTAGTAGAGTAGAAATGGCTATTGAGGACTGAAAAATAGGATTATATTTATACAGTTGAGATGTGAAATTTTAAAGGCTTGAATATCGAAACAGGTGTGGGAACAGATTGAGAACGGTGATTCTCAGTAAGTAATATAAAATTGTGCTTTTAACCAAAAAATCCCCCCCCCAAAAAGCTCAGCTTTTGTTCTTGAAACAAGGAAGATAGGGAGTTAAATACCTATTGCATTTACATAAGTAATTATCAAAAGTAATTACTCCTGAGTAGAGCAGAGTCACCAGGATCGACCAGTTGGCACTTCTTAATTTAACCTTTACTTTTTTTATTTGGATTAAGTTAATGTATACCTATATGATATAATCATTTATAAGTAGAATTTTCTATTACGAACTCTCACATCACCGTAAATTGTGATAACACAGAAATAAAGTAGAAATCAATAAAAGGATGCTCAGTGCAGGGAGAACTTGCAGGCCAAAGCCTGCTCTAAAGGTTTGCTTTTCAGGATGAGAAGCCATAAATAACTGAGGAACTGGACTGAAGCTTCGCTTTCCTTCTGGTGAAAGATGCTGGAGCCTGCACATCTGATGCTTGTTGTGGGCCAGCTGTTGCAAGTTACTGACAGTTGCCAGGCTTTGTGTTGATAGTTGTCAGGGGAGGGGTGTAGATGAACAAAGAAGCTCAGAATCTAATTGATGAATGTAAAACGTAATTGTAGACAAAGAATACAGATATGCTATGCTCCAAAAACATCATACAGAGATCCTTTGAGTTGAAAAACAATGAACTGTGTCATTGCTGCCACCTTCATTCTTTACTAATAGTGTTGCTGTTACTTTTTGTTTAGATGTATAGCGATGGGATTGAGCTGGCTTGCCAAAAGCAGAAAGAATTTGTGAAGAGCTCTGTGGCGTGCAAATGGAATCTTGCTGAAGCCCAGCAGAAACTTGGCAGCTTAGCATTGCATAACTCTGAGTCCTTGGATCAGGAACATGCCAAAGCACAGACCGCAGTGTCAGAACTGAGGCAGCGGGAGGAAGAATGGCGACAGAAAGAGGAGGCTCTGGTTCAGAGAGAGAGGATGTGTCTCTGGAACATGGATGCCATTAGCAAGGATGTTTTTAATAAGGTATGATCTTTTGTTGGACCATAAAGAAAGAAGAAAAGGGGCTGGGTATATGGCTCAGAGATAGAGCATGAAAGAGGCCCTGGGTTCCATTCCCAGCACCACAGATAAAAACGAAGAAGGAAAAACAGACGCTTCTGTAAATAACTGTTAGCAAAGCAACAGAGAGTCCTGTTAAACAGCAAACATCTCCAGGCCTTGCTTTCTTCAACATGTAGGGTAGCTGGGAAGATTAAGTCAGGTAACGTGATAGCATGGGCCTGTGTACTGCAGCTAACATGTAAGTACTTCCTGATGGTGCTCTACTGTCAGCTTCCTATGGGTTTTGTAACACACGTAGTTACTGGATTTGTAAATAAAGTCGTTCAGTTTACCAGCACAGGTTTAGTAAACTGAAGTAATAATCTTTTTTTTTTAATTTAAATTTTATTATACTAGGTTACATAAAGCCATTTTCATGCAGATATACTATGTATATAATATATATACATAATATATATTATATATATGTACTTTGACATATTCAGCTCTTATACCCTTCCATTCTCCCTTTTCTCACCCATTCCTCTTCCCGTTAGTTGCCTTTGTGCCCCTAGATAGTTTCACACTGTACTTTAGTGATTGTGTGTATTTATAGAAAATCTCGGGCCTACACATGATAGAAAACAGGCAATATGATTATATCCAGGTGCAGTTTATTTTCCTGAAAATCACATAACCTCATTCTTTTCTTATGGCTATAAAATAGTGTGTTTTATATTCATACATGTGTGTATGTATATACTGGTGTGTGTTTAATCTCACTTGTCCATTCAGCTGTAGGACGCCCATGTTAGTCCCATAACTTAGCTATTGTCCTAGCTAATAAAATAGTGCTGCAACAAATTTTGACGTGTAAGTATCTCTGATATGTTGACTGACATTCTTTTACGTGAATATCCAGGAGTAATATAGCTGGGCCATATGGTAGATCTATTTTTAGTTTCTTGAGAAACCTACATTCTAACTTCATAGTAGCTTGGGCTCTCATACATTCCTGTTAGTGTCTAAGTGTTCCTTTTGCCTGCAGCCTTGCCAGCATTTATTACTACTTGTTTTTGTAATGGCTGCTATTCTGGTTGGGGTGAGATGGAATCTCAATGTACTTTTGATTTGCATTTCTTGGATGGTTGGTGGTATCGAAATTTTTTCATATATTTATTAAACATTTATATTTGATCTTTTGAGAATTGTCTGCTCATTTCATTAGCCCATTTATTGATTGGGTTGTTTGATTACTTGTTATTTAATATTTTGGTTCTTCATGAACTATAGTAAAAGATATTTGGGGCAGTGAGACAGTCCAGCAGGTAAACATACTTGTCACCAAGTCTAATGACCTGAGTTTGATCCTTAGGACCCACATGGTGAAGGGAGAAACACTTGGAGATTGTCTTCTGACCACCACACATGTTCTGTGGTATGTTCACACAGGCATGTGCACACACACACATACATGCTCATCATGCAAAATAAACAGGTAAATGTAATAAAACATTTTAATCTTAAAACAGGTATTAGACCTCTGAGGTATCACTAACACAGATTTTTATCTCATTTTGTAGGCTATCTCTTTGTTTCTCTACGTGGAAACTCTATATAAAGTCTCTGGTTAATTGCTGGTGTTATTTCTTGACTGACTGGAGTCCTATTCAGAGTCTTTGCTAGTGAGGCAGAGAGAAATAGGTGGTGCTGGCAGACAGGAGAAATCAAAGGAGAAATCTGGGAGAAAGAGGAGGAGAAGCCAGAGAAGGAGGACTCCTCCAGGGGCCAGCCACCCAGCTACACAGCAAGCCACGGACTAAGAGTAAGATTTACAGAAGAGAACGGGAAAAGCCCAGAGGCAAAAGGTAGATGGGATATTTTAAGTTAAGGAAAGCTGGCAAGAAACAAGCCAAGCTAAGGCCAGGCATTCATAATTAAGAGTAAGCCTCCATGTGTGACTTATTTGGGTGCTGGGTGGTGAGCCCCTCAAAAGAGCAAAATCAACCAACAACATTCCACAGCATAAACAAATGTAACACATCTTACAATATTCCACAAGAGGTCTCACATTAAGGTCTTTGATCCATTTGGATGAGAAATAAGGATCTAGATTCTTCCATGTGTGGATATCCAGTTTTGCCATTACCACTTAAGAGGCTGCCTTTTCTCTGATACATTAATTGATTTTTGACATCTTTGTCCTCTGTGGCTGCATGATAGCGTACTGTTTTTGTTACTGTGGCTCTAGTACAATTGAAGTCAAGTACATTGATACCTCTAGCATTATTCTTTTAACGAAGTGTTGTTTGGGCTATCTGTGGTCTTTTGTGCTTCCATTTGAATTTTTTAAAATTTTTTTCTCTCTTTCTGTGAAGAAACACTCGGGTTTTGATGGAGATTGCATTGAATCTGTAATTAATTTTGGTATGATAGCCATTTTCACAGTATTAAATCTTCTATTCCATCAGCATAGGAGATCTTTATATTTTCTTTGATTTCTCTTCTTGGTGTTTTAGGGTTTTTACCATAGACGATATCTTTTACTTTCTTGGTAGAGTTAGATTTATTCCAGGGTTTTTTGGTTTTTGTCTGTATTTAAGGCAATTGTGAATGTAATTTTTTTTCTGATTTATTTCTTAGCATGTTACTAGTCTATAAGCTACTGATTTTTATGTTAGTTTTGTATCCTACAATTTTGCTGAAAGTGTATCAAATTAAAGATATTTCTAGTATGCATATGTAAGGGGGGTGGGAAGAGAGAGCAGGTGTGAAGAAGAACAAGAGCAAGCTTACCAGGATGTGTGTGCAGGTCAGAGGATAAGTTAGTAGGGTTGGTCCTCTCTTTACATACTGTGAGGCCAGTCCTTGACCTGCCTGGCCACCTCACCAGCTCTGAGTTTTTTTCAGGACATTATTCTGTTTCTCACTAGTGTATAGAAGCCTTAGCTTTCCCTTTTGAATCTGAAGAAGAAATGGGTTTAAATTGTAGAATCAGAGAGCTTGTTGAAGGAATGTGGCAGAGCCAGTTTAAGCAGATTGTGAAAACATTTTGGTGCTATCCAACTAGCATTTTTATCTTCTTCAAATGGTGGGGAAAAAAATGACAGTTCATCCTACTTAATGAAGGTCACCACTATGTTATAAAATTCGTGTTAGGGTATATACGGTGTTATTTCTTAAATACAATTTCTTAAATTGTATTTAAAAGTTTGAAAGCTCTTACAGCTACAGATTATTACCTGCAATTTTTTTGTTTTAGGAGTTTTATTTTTGTGTTGCTGGAAGTCAAATCCAAGGCACTGTACTGCTGAGCCGATACCCCCTAACCTCTGTGGACAATTTTCATTTACTGTCTAAAATACTGTTTATATACGTGCTCAAATATGTGGAAAAACATTCACTGCTTTTACGGATAGAGGCATTTTATACTGATGAGAGCAACTAAATCAAAGTTAAGATTACTTTGCTCACAGTCCTCATTTTGTGCCTTCTAAAGCAGTGGTCACTGCTTTGGAGATTTTTAATTGAGCCGCCTTATTTTATTAATGAAGAAGCTGAGAATTAAGTACTTAATCAAGTACTAGATTAAGTCTGAGGAAGGAATGCTAAACTATGAGACTGAAAGATTAGGTAAAAAAATTTTAGGATGTCTTTAAGAATGAGGGCCTAGAGAGATGGCTCAGCAGTTTAGAGCACTGTCTGCTCTTCTAGATGACCTAGGCTTGTGTTCTGGCACCCTGATGGTGGCTCATTAACTGTCTGCAACTCTAGTTACAGAGGATCCAATGCCCTCTTCCTGCCCCTGTGGGCACAATCATGCGTGTGGTGCTTTACATGCAAAGCTAAACACCCATACACATAAAATATAAAATGGAAAAGAAAAAAGATGTCTTTAAGAATGAAAACATTTCTACTTGGCCTGATGGTATAGGCTTGTAATACAGTCGTGGGAGGCTGAGGCAGACAATGTACAAGTTCAAGGTAAGCCTGGGCAATTTAGTAAGACCCTATCTCAAAATAATGAAGTGAAAAGGACTGAGGCCGGGATAAAGTGTTTATTTGTCTGGCTCCCAAACCCAGGCTGTGTTTGTTTCTCTGGTCTAAGCTCCAGGGCCAGGATGCTACTTTGCTGCTCAGTGATTGGTTAGTTTCACAAGTCAGTTGGCCAAGGGCAGCTACTTTCCTACTCTGATTGGTTGGCTTCACAAGTCAGTTGGCTAGGACAGAGAGGGCCCTGATGTGAGCCTCTGTTTCATTCACTGGCCTTACTTAGCTTTTGGACACTAATTCTAAGGCCAGGGCACATATCTTTCACTGACTCTGACTCTAGGGACCAAGAGTGTTACTATGGTACTGGTTTCAGAGTCAGGGCATGTTTCCTGAGTTCTGGTTTTGGGGATAAAGTGTTCATTTGTCTGGCTCAGGTCCCAAACCCAGGCTGTATTTCTTTCCCTGGTCTGAGCTCCAGGGTCAGGGTGGGTTTCTTTACCCAGCCCATTTTCCCTACATGCATGGCAGCTTACAACCATCTGTAACTCCAGTTCCAGGGGATCCAATACTCTTCTGACCTTTCTGGTCACTGGGCTTGCATATGGTACACACGCATGCAGACAGGCAAAATATCAACCACATGAAGCAAATCTAAAACATACATATTTTTATATAGAATAAATATATATAATATAGTTAAAATATATATTCAAATATAGAATGCTTCATAATTTTGAATGTTATCCTTGCTCAGGGGCCATGCTAATCAATACCACATGAGCTACTGAGCACTTGAAATGTGATTAATCCACTTTGAGATGTACTGTAGGTATAAAATATACACCAGATTCCATTACTCAATACCAAAACATCAGAAGTGAAATACTTTGTTAATAATTTTTTGGTGTTTTTTTCCACGTTGCAGTGATAATATGTTGAATATATTAGGTTACGAACGTCATTTGTTTATTTTTGCTTTTTAATGGGGCTAGGAGGAAATTTTAAGGTATATTTGTGACTAGGACAGTAGTGGTCTAGATTAAAAAAAATTACAAGGTGCTTTTATTTTGAAATAGAAGCTGGCAGGGAACTAGTTTGTGCTTTCCAGTTTGGCAGTGATAATATCTGGGTATAAAGTATATCACAGAATACTCTGGGAAACTGTTGTGCTAGTTTTGTGATAAGATGAGAAACTTGTTGGTCTGTTTTATGACTTACTTAACAAATATAAATACTTCTTTAGTAGAAGTTTGTATTTAGTTTTAAGAATTAAACTATTTAGCCTCCCAAGAGCAAGTTTCTAAAAATGCAAGCAAGGTTTATTTTTTGTTTTATCTCTTCTCAAAGAATTTATAGTAAATATCTTTTACTCTATGTACTTTGGTTTGCTGAGTTTGCTTCTAGCAAGAAACCCAAAGATTATTTACATGTGTTATTTATTGGAAATGAATAGCACATACAAAGAATCTTTCCATTCCTGTCTTTGATAGGGCAATCTGGTTAATGAAAAGATTCATTCAACTGTTTCTCCTGTGTGATCTCTAGATAAATTTATAATTTAAAACAAAATTAATGGAACTGCCAAACAAGAATGTTTAATTTTTTAATGACAAGTTTAACAGATTAGTTTAATGATGCATAGTACTATGCCATATTTTTATTACATCACGTCTATAGGAAAGACTGCTAAGCATTCAGCATCTGAAGAGATTGAATTAGAATATTGATTTTAATTACTAAATTTTTTCAGAGTTTTATTAATCAAGATAAAAGAAAAACAGAAGATGAAGATAAATCACAATCATTTATGCAGAAATATGAGCAAAAAATCCGACATTTTGGTGAGTCTACTACTTAAGTGCCCTTCTTTATTGTGTTTAATATCATCGATATGTGTACAAAATTGAACCTCTAAAATGAGGTCCAAAAGACATATGACCAACTCCATGTATGTGTTGTTGCTTGTGGCAGGGTCGGCAGATGTGCTTCAGGCCTTGCTTGTATCTAAAACCAGGTTGTAAAGAGAAGCACAGTTCGGCTGCTAATGCTGCTTTCTGTGATGGTATCACTGCTTTGCATTTCTTGACTGATCGTATGTTTTGTTTTTTGTTGCTTTCTTTTTTCTTTTCTTTGCTATTTTTTCTTAGCATTAA
>LZPO01097303.1:116122-148678 GCA_001675575.1 Neotoma lepida | reverse complement strand
ACATGATTTATGCCAAGCACCAGGTAAGTTCTATCATGAAAAAAATATATTCACCATCTATATTAGTTACTTTTCTCATTGCTGTGACCAAATACCTGGCAAATCACAAGTTATTTGGCATATAGTTCCCAGGGATGACAACCACCATGGCAGGGAAGGTATGGCTCCAGGGACAGGAGGCAACTGGTCACATTGTTTGCATTGGTCACAGTCAGGAAACAGAACTATCCTTGCCACAGTTTCAACTAAACAGCCAAGTTTAGACTACTACAAAGGAAATCATACCATGCTTTCTACAAAGCCAAGCAGATGGAGGGAGGGAGGGATTCATGGAAGGACTGTATTACCCTCGTTTGTTTTGTGGAACCCAAACAAATAAATGTTCAATTAAAAAGAGCGTTCTTGCAGCAACTGTCTAAGATATGTTTAGCAATGGCTGTGTGTTTCTTTTAGTTTACAGTGTTTGTACTGTGAAAAGACCTTCCGAGACAAAAACACACTTAAAGATCACATGAGGAAGAAACAACATCGTAGGATCAACCCGAAGAACAGAGACTACGACCGATTTTATGTCATCAATTACTTGGTAAGTCATGCTTTTTATAGTTTAAAATCTGGTTACAGTACTGTAAAGAAAATCTACCTACAGGCCAACTAATGTCTGAGTAATGAATGAATCAGTACAAAGGTTGAAAGGTAATGAGAAGCATTATCAGGAAGGCATTAGCAGTGGTTTACAAAGCAAATTTGATGGGTTGTCTTTGGTTTGACAGATGTGTCTACAGTAAAGATGACTTCTCTCTCAAATGCAGTGTGATAGCAACTAGAACCATTTCCCATTTGTGGTATCTGGTAGCTTGAGGCCAGAGATTTGTGTATTCTGTTTTTAAAAGCATTTATTGAGTATTTGATGTGCTAGGTGCCACACAAGATAATTCTTTAAAAGCAGTTTCTTTACTCTTCTCCCGTCTCTCCACTTATCCTCAAAATAAAATGTGTATCTGTATCATTGTCTGTGTCAACTTCTTTTACGGAAGTTTCAGGGAAACTGTTCCATTTTACTATGCAAATTTTTTTATTTGTTTGGTGGCCCATGCCAAGGATGTTAAATGCCTTGAAGTCCCAAGTCTCTATCCTGTTCGCTGCCCACTGTAGATTATTTCTTTGGGGACAAGAAGAGATCTTCAGTAAGAGACAAAGTCTTTGGTGTTATTTAAAATTCTGGGAGGAGATTTTGAACTAACATAATGACTGGAGAATGCTACCAGGCTTGCCCTCAATCCTCCAACTTTTTAATTGTATATAATGAAGTATACTACCCATACATAGAAAAGGATTAAGTAATTCTACAGAGAGATGGAAGATGAGAGTTTTGATGCTGATATTATCTGAAGCAGGGTTATTTTGGGGTTTTGTTGTTATTGTTTGTTTGTTTGTTTTCCCTCTCAACATAAGTACACTAAAATCCAAACCTGTTGATGTGGGAAGGCTGACTGAATATTATCCGGTATGTCATGTGTTGGAAAGAAAGCAGTACACATGATTTGTGTTTGNGATCTCTGCTCTACTGTGCACTTCTTATGTGTTTTAACTTAGTTATATAGTGTTAAACTGAAATTCTCCTTAAGAAGTAAGCTTAGCATGTACTTAAAGATTGACTCTGGGAACCTGCCAAGCTTTACTACAAATGTTTTACAACCAGCCAAAGGCAAAGGCACCCTCTGAGTCCTTCAGTCTTCTCTTAAAACCATTCAGTCATGACTTCCTAGAGTGAAGCTGCTTCAGGGCCCAACAGGGAGTGCGCTCCAGCGCTGGCTGGAGTATGCAGCGGCTGCAGCAAGGCTATGAAAGCAACTTAATAGTTCTTCCCTCCAGGGCCCTTTAAAGCTAAGATGCAAGAGCTACAAATTAGCAGGACTGTATGGCTGGAGTATTTACCTTGGAGGGAGACTTCAAAGGACCCACACATGCATATTCTAGTGACATTTTAGAAAAGTGTGATACTTCAGTCCCTGAGCATCAAATAGTATGACTGATTGTCAAGCTGAAAATATTTATGAGTACCAGCTGTCCCTAGGGGGAACATGATGGATTGTACTAACCACAGATTTGCTGTAGCAACTCATGGCTCAAGAGAATACAATGGTCTTAGTAAATATGAAATGAAAATGATATCACAACTTGGGGGTAATATTGACATAAATCCCATTTTTAAAATAACAGCAACTGACAGAGATCTTTCAGTGGGCCAGGCACTATCACAGGTATTTATATCATTTTACCACATTCCCAGGACACAGGCATTAGTAGTGAGATTAAGTCATTTCCACAGATTCACACCACCAGGGTAAATCAGTTATCCGCTGCATCCATTTTCTTTCTTCTCATGGTTGAGATAATGTTCGTACCTTCATTGTATTCTTCAGAAGTGTTGATATTGTGATGGCCTGTTCACTCTTGCCTGTTCTCTTGAAACAAACTCGAAAGTAAGGCTGACTTTAACCTCTGCTTTATGATTCTCACCTACAACCGTAGCATTTTTAGCCCAAGTATTGAAGTAAATGGTTAANAAATATGAAAATGATTAGGAAAAATTACAATGTATTATACATGAGAATTTTAAAAATGATGTAGACACCTTTGAAAAGGACAGAAGAAAGCAATAAAGTCCCTGAGATGTGTGACTGCTCTTAAACAGAGAAGTGCTCAGTAGACATCTCAGCCTTAACAACATCCTAGGGATGCTTAAAGAGTCTTGTTATAAGTAAAAAGCATAATAATATTTAGGATATGCATATAAGAGAATGTTCCAAATAGTATTAATATGTCATTAGAGAAAAATTAGAACCAGCAGTTTCTCAAAATCATTATAGTCTTATTTTAGACATATTAACGAACACTATTTAATGTGAAGAACAAGTTGCTAGCATGAAGAATAAATTCTCTAAAATTTTGCCTAAGTGATGAGTAATGATAAAACCTTATTTTTAAAAAACAAAAGCAAAATAATGAGAGACTTTCATGGCGTATTCTGCAGGGCAAATGACAGAGCTGTATTAGTAGTCTGCTGTGTGTCCCTTCTGTCCGTTTCTTATACTCCATGGACTTTCAAGTGCCTTCCAAACACCAGAAGACTGGGAGAGAAGGAAGCATTTTGCAGGCAGGGTGGCTGATTAGATCTCTACTCTCAGAGTTCAGAGGCTGGAATAGGGGGCTGGTGTGAGCACATTCAATGAGAATCTTGTGCAAAATCAGCATCTCATCTCTTCTGTGGGGTATAGGAGTAGTAATCTGACCATCAACCATGGAGCTTCTTGCTCATTTCAAACACTTTTGGCATCTCCAGAGCATCCCAGTTATCTGGCAAGATGCTCTCCAGTATCATCAAAGATGGGAGATATAGGACAAAGAAGCTGTTCTCAGCTCGCCTCTGAACTGAGCAAATTGACAAGTGTTGTGCTTCTTCCTAGGTGAGATAATTTCTATGCTTAATAACTTACATTAGTTTTTTAATGTAACAGACTTGCAAANACATTGACTTTCCTTTGCACAGTCTGGATCATTTTCCTCAAATCTTGCTTTGTTTCTTCATCAAATAAAGTTCAGTGAATAGTAGTAATTGTTAAGAGACAAGATCTCCCTTAGCTTCACAGTCAGATACTTCAGCCTCAGGGACAACAAACTGCTTGGCATCAGTGGGCTCCAGCCTCNTGTTCCTAAGGCGCTCAGGCATCAAGCCCAGAGTTTTCAAAGGAAACTATTTCTGTTGTGGTTTTTATCATTTGGTCTGTTTTATTTTATTTTATTTAATCTTAAAGTATATGGAGCCACATAAAATAGATGTAGGTTCATAGCCTGAAGAGTTTTGTTATAGTACTCTAAGTCCTTCACATTTAAAGATGTGTCTCTTCCTCTGTGTGTGTGTGTGTGTGTGTGAGAGAGAGAGACAGACAGACAGACAGACAGACAGACAGACAGACAGACAGAGACAAAGACAGACAGAAAGACAGAGAGGGACAGAGAGATTGGGGATCAAACTAGATGGCGGGGTCCTGTTTGAAGGAGATCTTTTCCTTTTTTTCCTCCACCCTCTCATTGCTCACAGGCCATCTGATGCAGAGGTTTGAGGGGGTGTTTTGAACATCTTTACAGACATGCCTTCCAAACTTTGTTTTTCTTGTGTTCTTAGCTTTCCTGACATGATTCATTAGCACAGTGTCTTAATTAGAAAATCATGTGCCTTGTTTTTTTCCACATTTCCCCCCTTTAGCTCTTGTCCCTAAGCAGAGTACTTTAGGAAAGGGTAGACCACTGTCAAGTGCAAATTGCTTGCTTCCTAATATACTAATGAAAATAGATTTTCCTCTTTTCTCAAGTTTGGTAAATTTTAAATGTTATATTATGAAGATAAATTGCTACAGATTATAGTAAACACTCAGAAAGTTGCAAAACTATGCTTGAGTTATTACCAAGTCTGACAATGGAAAATTTGGTTTTTCCTTTGGCTCAAAACATTTGTTGATAAGCATCATTTACTCATTTCACTTGGTAACATCACAGATGGCCTCTTCTTAAATGCCTTGTAGCAATAAAATTATGACCATAAATCCTAGTCCAGAGAGACCAAGTACAGCATGAAAATTTTAATGTATTACCAAAAATTCTTGCAGAGATCCTGTTAACAGTGTTGAAACCATTCTTGATGCCCTATAATGAGGTTCCAACAGTTTATGATGAGTCTACAAAGTACATTATAGAGTTCAAATTAACTGTCTCTAATGATGGTATGGTAGATCTCAGCANGTCTGAGTTTATGCATCGTTTGGCTGATAAATAATGACAGCTTCAAAGCCTCTCATTAAGTTGGTGAATGATAGGCTTTCTTGCTCCCTCTAAAGCATAATGGTGCACATAGTTCTTTGTTTTAGCTAGATGAATACCTTTATTTTAGGGGGAAAGCATGTCCATAACTGAGAAAATCTTGGTTACAGGATTCCAAAAGANAGCCTTGAATGAGAAGGGTGNCTGTGCTCAGAGCCGCCCAGGCTGGGCTTGACCAAATCTATGTCAGCTCCTTGAAAAGATGTCCAATGACAGACCTTCATCAGCTTTCGTATACAGATTTGATTGAGAAAAGACAGGTCGTAAAGAGGGAAAAAGAGTTCAAAGGAGAAAATAGAAATGACTGGGCTATCCTAATCATCCTTCTGTGGGGTTTTGCTGACACTGTGACTTTCCACACAAAAGCCCCTAAAAGTGGAACTTACATACTAACTGTAAAGGATAAAAGGATTTAATAGATATTGAGTACCTATTCATACCCAGCATGTGCAGATAGACACTATTTAATCACCTTATAAAACCCTTTTAAAGTAATATCTAAATTGACCTCAAATTTTCATTTTTTTCAATTACAATAAAAAAAATTGTAGTATCCACTGTGGGCAGAATCAGAAAATGTAACCAGGAACAAAGGTCATGTCTCCTTAGACATTCAAGGGAGGAGATGAATAGCAAATGAAAAGACACGCCCATACACACAACAGTGCTTGGATACCTCCAACACAGGGAGGGATAGAAAGGAGCTTGGAGCTTAGAACAGGAGTGTTATTANTTTTTACTTTTCATTGTTTGACTTTCATACGTTTATATAATGAATTTTAGTCATTTTCACACATACTCCATTCTTCTCTCACCTCCGCTCTCTCCCCCCTGTACCCTTCCTTCTTCTTGTCAAACCTCCCTACCCAGTACTTTCATGATTTCTACATGGCCAATGAGTTCAGAGTTTCTTGCCTGAGCATGGGTGGGAGGTTATTTACTGGAGCAAGGGCAACTTATCAGTGGCTACACCGATAAAGAAAACCACAGCTCCTCCTCCAACAACAGTTAATTGCCTGTAGCCCCTCCGAAGGGTGAGGCCTCATGGGCCCCTCCAGCATCCATGATGAAATGTTGAGGGCCTCAATAGTGTGCTAGTCTTGTGCAGATGACCACAGCTACNGTGAGTTCATGAATGCAATGGCCATGCCATACCCAGAGACATCTTTCTTATTGGAAAAGTTTTATTTTAGACAAGTCAGAGGAAGACTTGAGTGGTTGTATTCAAGCTGAGATATGGAAGATCAGCATTTCAGGCAGAACATTCAGGAGTGAAAGCAGCTGGTGGAAGCAAGTGTGCTGTGTTGAGGGTCCAGCAGGAATACCAGCCTGGCTGGAACATCCTAAGGAAGAGACAGGGCAGTGGGAAGTAAGGATGCAGAAGGAGCCAGGGAAGGCCGTGGGGTACATAGACCATAGTAGGAGCTCTGAATTGTGTTCTAATTGATGGGGAGCCATGAGAGGGTTTTTATATACAAAGAACTGTCCTTTAGGGAGATCACTGTGGCTGCTGTCTGAGAACAAGACTACAAGAGAACAAGAATGGAAGCTATCCATACAAGCATATCTAGCCTCAGCCAAGGGGAGCTATGAAAGCAGCCCAATTCAAAAACATGAGGGGTGTGTGTGTGTGTGTGTGTGTGTGTGTGTGTGTGTGTGTGTGAGAGAGAGCGAGAGAGAGAGAGAGATGGGGGACATTGTTGTTTGATTTGGTTTGGTTTGGTTTGGGGGATTTTTTTTATATGTGTATAGTGTGCATGAGGGCTCTTGTGCACATACGTGCAGGGGCCTGAGGTTGATGCTGACTCTCTTCCTCTATCACTCTCCACTTTATTTAAACCGTTTCTCCCTAAACCGAGGATTCACAAATTATAGCTAGTCTTACTAGCCAGCTGGCCCCAGGGATCCCCTATCTGGGCTTCCCAAGTACCGGGATTACAGGTGACTATCATGCCTCCCTGACATTATGTAGGTTGTGGGGTCCAAAGTCTGATTGTCACCCTTGTGCAGCAAGCACGTTGTCCACTGAGCCATTTCCTCAGCATCAACCAAGTGCTGACAGTGGTGGGGGTTAATGTTTTGTGGGGATTGCAACTTGATTGTGTAGTTCTCAAGAGTGAACTCTGTAGATGATAACATCACTTTGCAATGTCTGGACACACTGCTAGGAGGCATTTCAATGTTCCTGGTGGTTTTCTTTAAAAAAAAAAAAAAAAAAAACGGATCCTCAAGTGATTCTAATATATATGCAGGGTTGAAAACCCATGATTTAAAATTAAGGGGAAGTGGGGCACAGGAATACATGATTAAAAGGCTATTACTATTTCTCCAAAAACAAAGAAGTATTTTTACTGTTTAAGTTTTTAGCATTTTAGGATTTATCTATCTTAGTCATGGCCATGAACTTTTAAATATACCTTACTTTTGCTGCTGCAAAACCATGTGAGTGAGTTTGTTTTAGTGGTACTTAAGTTCTGTGTCTAGTTTCTCACATTTTTTACCTCTTCTCTTTACTCTCTTTCAACTCTCTGCTCCTCCTGCAAAGGAACTCGGGAAAACATGGGAAGAGGTGCAGTTGGAAGATGACCGAGAGTTGCTGGACCTTCCAGAAGAGTAAGTCGTGTCGCTGCTGCTTAATTACAGTGTTGAAGAATTAGCAGACAATTGTTTAATTTTCTCGCTCTATAATCACCATTTCAAAGAGAGAGGATAAAGAGAAAGTCTCTTTGAGCCATGTATCCTTTCATGAAATGGCAGGATTTTTAAATTAAAATAATTTTCACATAAAAATCACTAAAGATACTTTTGAGAGAGTTTTGTTTGGGTTTGTTTTTTACTTTCTACTTTTTCATACAGAACAGGACATACAAACACAGTAATTATGTTAAGAACACAGATATATATTGTCAGCATCTTGGACAGAAACCTGCTGAAGATACGATAACAGTGAAGCCAGAAATCCGATTAAGGCTTTCTGATTTCTTCATATTCTTCTCTACTATACATAAAAATATTATCAAAGGGAATTTGGATAAGGAAAATAAATTCATACTTTGAGTGATTATATGTACTAATACAGTATTGGACAGTTTATTATTTGATCCAAATATCTATCCCTTTGTTGATCCATATATCCATCCCTTTGAAGTGGTGCTGTGTGAGTCTGGTAGTGATGCTGTGGTACAGACAGCTTAGACAGCCTGTCTCTAGTCACAGTTAGAAAGTGATCGCACTGAATGAGACTTCACATTCCATACATTCTGTGATGGAGATTTCCAGTTGTCTCTCTGTGCCCATTTGCTGCTTCTTCCTTAGCAATATAAAACCTGATAACCATCAGGATGCTGTATGTCATGTAAATAAAAGACTTCCACAGCCCTTCTTGCAGCTAGATGTGGCCACATAACTGTTCTTTGGCTACAGAGACTTGAATACTTGAAAGTACATTGCAAGGTCCAGAGCAGTGTTTCAGTGCTGTAGTATGTATGCATAATAGCTTCCTCCTTAAGTTGCTTGCCTCGTCACTACAACTGTAAATACCTGATAAGAGGCAACTTAAGAAGAAAGAGGTTTGTTTCAGCTAATGGTTTCGTGGCAGGGCTGTCATGGAAGCTGGGGCTCCATCACTGCTGATGGGGGCTTACAGCATCTTCAGATGAGCAAGCAGAGGCCTTGGGACAGAACCTGCCTCCTCTCCCTGCTTCCATGGCCCTAAATTGGCCAGCTAAGCCCCACGTCTAAATGGTCCCATGACTCCCTAAACAGTTCTACCACCAGGGTTGTGAGCTGCCACCATGGGTGCTGGGAATCAGTCTCAAGTCGTCTGTGAAAGCACTACTTGCTCTTAACCACTGAGCCATCTCTTCAGCACAATATTTACTGTTTTTCAGTCAAAAATTGAGTTCATCTTCAAAGTTATAGCCTTGCTAGATTCTTAATGTTCCATCATAAGAAAGTCTCCCTTGTTCNAATTCAAATGTGTATTTCCTTATCGTCNCAGTTCTTCCCTACTGGCAGTTTTTCTGGTTGGATAATGACAAGAAGTTGGGAATGTTTCAAGAAATAAATGCATAGGATTAGAGAAAATAGTTAAAAGGACCCTATCTTCTTTTTTGGAGGTTGGCTTATTTATGTGTGCGCATGCACTTGTGTTTGAGGGTGGGTACACCTGTTCATGTTCTCAGAGGCCAGAATAGAGCACTGGATGGCCTCCTCTGTTACTCCTACTGAAACCCAGCAAGCTTAGGTGGCCCTCCTATCTATCCCTCCCTCAAAGGCGGGGTTCCAGNTGCATGTGAGAACCCTGTTTGTTACATGGGTCCTGGGATCCCAACTTTAGTCCACATGATTCTGAATCAAGCACTCAATCTCTGAGCTATCTCTCCAGCCACATATGCCCTTTGAGTCAACATTCTACTATGAGATGGAACATTTGCCCGATTTAAAATAATCAGTGATTCTGTCCTGAAATATATGTATAGCCTTTGTAAAAATACACCATCCATCATGTTGAAACCCAGTGCCAACATCTCAGCTCACATCATGTGCATTCAGTGCTTTTGGCTAATGAAAGAGCATCCCATCTCTAGATAGGTGTCCTTTCAAAGAACTACTTTGTCTCTGGAAAATACCACACCATTCCATCCTCAAATCACTGTTCAGAAGACTGGCAAATGGAGGAAGTGGGGCAGCACCTACTGGCTCTTTCTAGTCATCTCATGATACTGTTTGGAATGTCAGACACTATATCTGAAAGTCATAATGGTATGTGACAGTCATTACCAAAATGTCAGACTCAAAGATTGGTGGCATGTGCTAGGAACNAGACACTAATACAACTCATTGTGTGGTGCACCCTTCAGAGAAAAAAAATCACCATGTTTTCTGTCTTCTGTTTAACCTAGTGACTGGTCTGATTGGCAAGAATACCCTGTCTGTGCTGTCTGTCTATTTTGTGAAAAGCAAGAAGAAACAATAGATAAATTGTATGTGCACATGAAGGTGAGATGCTTTTGTCTCCTTGATCTTGTTTCATTCTGACAGTGTGAAGCCGATGATCACTGGACCCGCATTTACTCAGTGTGATGGTTTATATTGATTGTCAATTTGACTGGACCTAGAATCTCCTAGAAGGAGCCTCTGGGCATGCTTCAGGGCTTTTCTTGATTAGGTTCATTTAGGTAGGACGACCTACCCTAAATGTGGACAGCACCACTCCATGGACTGGGTCCCAAACTCAGGAGAAAGAGAACTAAGCAACAGTATTTGTCACTCTCTGCTTTGTCCTTTCTCCCTGAAGGTATTTTTGTTTTTGTTTTCTTTTTGTCAAGGTATGTTAATCTCAGCATGGAGACAGGCAGGAAACTAAAGCATACATTCTCCAGTCATTATTCCATTCCTGAAAGTACAATGGACACGTGGAAGAGACAAGNCTGGTCCATCCAGGAGAACAAGCATGGGGCAGTGTATAGGATGAACAGTGGCATCTCAGTGGCCGTTAGTGTAGGTTGCCACCTGCAAGGTGCTCACCTGGTAATTCTAGCTCAGAAGTTGAGATCTGCAGCCACAATTGCAATACCCAAATATAGTGGCTTCTGGGGTCTTTTTTCTACTTTATGTACTGTTGAGTAGGATAGAAAGAACAGAGGACTTGCTATTCACAAAGGTCACGGTGGAACTGGCCATATTTGGTTTTAGAGCCACTCCAGGGACCAGGAATTAGAAAGAAGAAATGTAGGCACATTCCTGTTCTGCTTCCCCTCTGAGTATCGTGTTTATATTAAGGTGAAGCTTGANACTAGTAATTCTGAACCTTTATTACNTCAGTATAGCCAAAAGATACTCCCTGTTTGTTACTGTGACCCTTGGCTAAGTGCTGAGATAAAGAAAAGAATATATAATGGTGTATGACGGCATCACAACAACTTGGGAATAATAATTAGAGGATATTTCTGAGGAGTTCTGACATGCTCTCCCTGACTTCTCACCTTCATCTGTCTAGAGCTGATGCCTCTTCTTCACTCACCTTGACTCCCCCTCATTCAGAAATTCTGTTCTTAGTTAGCAAAATAGGGTCCTGAACAGAACTAGAAAGATATGGGCATATATCTTATGAATCTGTTTGTCTGTAGTAGGTTATGAGTTATAATAGTTATAATACCACTAGGGTGGAGATACATAGATCTATAGATATATTACCGTGTAGGTGTCACCTTTTTGGTATCACCACAGGGGTCATTGATCCTGTTCAGTCACTCTTGGTNGTAGCATTGTCATGAATTCCTGAGCATCCTGCATCCAGAGTACTGCACAAAATGCTGCCTCAGTGAGCTAGATTTGTGTGTGTGTGTGTGTGAGCTTCTAAGTTTGGACATTTACACAGACAACTGGAGAAGGGGAACAAGCATAGTACAATGAGTCTCTCTGTACTACAGCAGTCCTAAGAAAGCGTGCTTGGTGAGAAGATGGGAGTGAAGAAAATCCTTGACATAAAAAAAAAAGCCTGAATGCGTGAAACATCACTTGCTTTTGATTCTCTAATACCTGAAGCACAACTTACCACACACTTTTATCAGAGTTGATATTTCAGACATGGTAAACTAAAAATTGCACCAATAAGCTGTAACTAATTAAAATATTTTAACTGATTGATGTGACTTCTTTGGATTGCACTTTAAAGAACTGCTGACCGGGGAGGGGGGCAGGGAGTAGTTAGAATCAGAAGATTTCAAAAGAAGATGATGATGAACTCAGACTGCTTCTAACATACTCAAGTCCCTGTGAATCAGATGTCTCTTTATAACTTNAGCCTGAAAGATTAAATAATTCATATGCTTACAAATATATTCCATCCCTTTTTTAGGACACACATGAGTTTGATCTCCTCAGAATAAAGTCAGAGCTTGGTAAGTTTGGTTGGGAAGTTGTTTTCCGTGACACTGCACTTTTATGAACTGTCCTATAAATGGCACCTGTGTCCTGTCGCAATGATTGGGAAGCTGCAGTCACAACATCTGTCTCTGTGCAGGNACTCTTACGAGAACTCACTAAAGCAGTGATTCTCAGCTGTCTTGAATTCTAATCTTCAAAGATTTATTTTTAATTCCACNTACTTTCTTCCGCTCTCCTACATATATGAGTGCTTTAATAAAATGCAAAAAGAGGCTAGCAGAAAGGCCACAAGTTTATGAGGGCTTGGGGGTTTTTCTTATAATTTATTTATTTGTTTTGTTTCTGAGACAGGGCTTCATTCACTACGCAGCTCTGGCTGGCCTAGAACCTAACATGTAAATCAGTCTGGCCTCAAACACACAGAGTTCTGCCCACCTCTATCCTCTGAGTCCTGAGATCAAAGGTGTGCACTACTATACCCAGATAAGAGCTCAGATTTTTTGTTTGTTTGTTTGTTTTTGTTTTTGTTTTTTGAGACAGGGTTTCTCTGTGTAGCTTTAGTGCCTGTCCTGGAACTCACTCAGTAGCCCAGGCTGGCCTCGAACTCACAGAGATCCGCCTGCCTCTGCCTCCCGAGTGCTGGGATTAAAGGCATGCGCCACCACCACTGCCCAGCAAGAGCTCAGATTCTTAAAGTCAGACTACACTAGTGTTCCAACTCCCACACTTACCAGGGCAGAAAATAGTGAACTGTGTGTAAAAACAATACACGCTGCAGTGCTTGGCAGAATGTCTACTATTAGTCGTTACATATGTGAGCAATTATATTGCTCTCAGGGTGACTGCCATGGAAGAATTAGATGTTGAGACATAAATTACTAGTTTCCTACTGGGTCTAATATATTGAAAAGCTCACATCCCTTCCAGCACACTGGCCACTTTGCTGAGCTCCTGGGTATGTNCCTTTGCTTTGCTGCTGTTGTGGACACGCCTACACACACAGTTGGTTTACTAGTCAAGACAATAGGCTGTTGGACCACCCGCCTGGTGTTAGACCATGGCTCTACCACTTCCCAGCTGCAAAGTCTTGAACAGTTTCCTAATGAGTAATGTTGGTGTAATGAGTCCACCTATGTGGTGATGGCTTGGATGTTTGAATGTATTAAGACATGGAAAGTGGTTAGCTTAGAGCACAGTATATAAGCCCTGTATTGGTGTCCATTATTGTAATATAATTGTTCCATCTTTTCAGGTTGGTTAATGAGGATAAGTGTCTCCTGTAAGAAATTATAACAAAAGAATTTTAATATTTAATTTGCTACATAAAAATGGTAAATATTATAGAATGTGTAGAACGTAAGGCATCACATGATATCCCATGAATATTTAAACTTTTATGTATCGATTTTAAATAAATTTAATTTTTTAAAGGAACTAAATTAATGACAGTGCAGAAATAATGATGAAGGTTGTCTAATGATTTTCAGGATTAAATTTCTATCAGCAAGTGAAGCTGGTCAATTTCATTCGAAGGCAAGTTCACCAGGGCAGATGCTACGGTTGCCACGTGAAGTTCAAATCCAAAACAGATTTAAGGATTCACATGGAAGAAGCTAAGCACACCTCACTTCTTCCTGACAGAAAGACGTGGGATCAACTGGAGTAAGTCTCACTGAAGTGGACGTGGTCCTCTGTGCCCTGTCCTCTTTGCTGTNTCCCNTCATTTAACTTCTTTAAACTTATAAACACATATGAAACCAACTGTAAGTTATGAGTTTATAAAGTTTATATAACTTATGAACACATAAAACCATTATTTTGAGATTTGAGTTGTATAGTCATGTATAACTATAGTTCAATATAGAAGTAGATACAGACTTTTTAATTATATTTTATTAACAAAATATTCCAAGCACCCTTCTCTATCTGATGCTCATCTGTCCATCCTTTTTTAATGGCTGCCAGATGTCCCATTGAATAGTATATCCTAACTTGTTAGGTTATTTCTTATCTTTTGCTATCATAAGTAGTGATAAAATAAATAGCTGTATGCCTATATTTATATACTTATCTAATTATATCATTTCGATAAAAATTACTGTGTCAATGGCATGCACATCATGGAACTCCTGGTGTACATTTTCCATATTGGCACTTTAAAAACATTAATCCTTTGTTCTCTAATATGAACCTATTGAAATAAGTGCTGTCAAATTTCCCAAGTATCATTTGCCAGTCTAATCCTTCTATGATGGTTCTCACATCATTCTTGTTAACGTCAGTGGAGGGAGTGGAATACTAGCTGCTAAACATTTCGCCATCCTCGGAGAATATTAAACTAGGCCTCCACAGTTCTCTAACCAAATCACTCTAGCTTTCCTTGTTTGGAAAACCTCCAGTTTATGAGGGCCAAAGTCAGCCCTATTGAATTGGTGCACTGTTCTTGGTTCTTATACAGATTAGACATGAAGGAGCTAGAAATTGTTATGCTTTTGTTGGGTATTTGAAAATTTTACTTTTGAAAAAAAAATAGTCATTTTGAGCTTAGTTAATGTTTGGGAAGGACCAGAACTTTGAGTAAATGAATGGGGGTGCTGTTTTTAACTATCACAGAGCTGCCCAGTACTGAAGTAGGTTGCCTGTATGGATGGTGTTTCTTATCATGAGAGATACTGAGCTGAGTGGCCTGCTAGCAAGACCGGATCCCATCAGGCTCATGTCAGACAGGAAGGGGCAGGGGAATGCATCAGGGCTGTCTACCAGCACAGCCTTTAAAGCTGTGAAAGTGTCAGTAAGGGGACAGCTGTNAAAGTGTCAGTAAGGGGATGTGGTAAAGCTGGCAGTATGTGCACTCAGCTGCAGAGACATTTCCTGGGATCTTTACTCATTTGGTTATTTGGCGTATCTGTGCTTGCTTTCAGGTATTATTTTCCCACCTATGAGAATGACACCCTCCTGTGCACACTGTCTGACAGTGAAAGTGACCTAACAGCTCAAAAGCACCATGAAAATGTCCCTGTCATCAGTGAAGACACATCCAAACTGTGTGCTTTGAAACGAAGCAGTGTTTTGAACCAGCTGCTACTCCAGGAATTCTTAGAAAACTAGGAGAGACTGCAGCAGACCCTGTGCTGCCGCAGACCTTGTGCTGCTGCAGACCCAGTGTTGCATGGCTTTCTTCTATGAGGCACATAGGAAAGAAGAGCTCAGATCTGATTATCTACAAAGCACTATTCATTGATGAAATTGTGCTTGCTCTTAATGAAGCTTTTTTCAAGAAATAAAGAAGAAAAAAATGTGGCGTTTTTATAGTTAGACTCGAAAATTTTATTATGGTTATCTTAATTTCATTTCATAAACTCATGATTGCCTACAGTAAGGAAAACATGAAAGTCACAAATAAACATTCAAGTGTATAAACCTAATTTGAACCAACTATTTCTGACTTACCACAGGGCTCTGTCACCTAACAAGTCACACATTTCAGTGTGATTTCTGTACTAAATTGGTAACCTATGAATATAATGATTTAAAGAAGACCCACAGAAGCAAAGAAAGATGGTCAAAGATCTGGATAATGCACAAATTAGACTATTTAAATAATCCAAACTGATGGTATTACAGTGTTACTGTTTTCCTGGGTTACAACCCCATAGAAATGGACACAGTGTAATTAAGCTCACTCTTCCCCAAAATATATATGTACTTATATATGTGTATCCCTACTATATATTATAATAGCAATAGTAACAAAGTTAAGTACCATTGTCTAGGAATATAATTGCAGTGGCATTACAGCACCTAGTAAAGTTAAAAGGAACTTTTCATTTTTAGTTTTCCCAAGTGGTTTCAAAAATGTCTTCTCATAATAGTATCAGCTGTGAGGCAGGTAATATGACCCCTACTAAGATGAACTCAATAAAACAAAAATCACTTTTGTGGATTTCTACCAGAAATGAATAGCCTAGATAACCCAGATAAAATAAACACCAGTCAAGCCTAAATTAAGTGACAGTCTACAAAATAATTGGTCTTTACTCTTATAAAAATGCCAAGGTCATAAAGAACAAAGCTAAAATACTATTCCACATTAAGGAGGGTTAAAGATAGGGTGATGGATGGATTGGATGCAGGACCGGGAAATAAGTGTCTGACTTTCCATGAAAGGAAACCATTGGAAATATTTGACAGGTGCTGTAAACAGTACAGTATTGCTTTAGTTACTTTTCTTGCTGTGACCAAAAGCCTGACAGCAACCTAAGGAAAAGGGACTTATTTGGGCTCCCCATTCTCGGGAAGAGCCCACGAGGCAGAGCAGGCACAGCAGCAATGGCAGGAGGTGGCTGCTTGTGTTGCAGCTGGTGAGGAATGCTTTCTCCTTTAATCTGGGACTCCAGCCCATGCAATGGCATCACACACCCACTTAAAGTGAGTTCTCCTACCTCAATCAAATCTAGAACCCCCCTCACAGGTATCCCAGAGGTTTGTCTCCTAAGGACTCTAGATCCTATCAAGTTGACAGTATTAACCATCACAACATTGTTATTATTTACAGATTTTATGATTGTACTATCATGTTTGATTAGGCGATCCTCCCAAAATATTTAAGGATGAAGAAGCAATTTGTTTGCATCTTACACTCTGAAAATTTACTTGAGTGTAGAAAGAGAATGATAAAATACATGTGTGTAAGACATTACAATGTGAAGAATTTATGGAAATTCTTGGTACTGTGTCAACTCCTCTAAGTCTGAAATTAAAAGGTTTTAAAATAGCATTTTACATTAGGTTTGCTTAATCAGGCCCCAAGTGAAANCAATAAATTACATTTGGTTGCTGTGATTCTTCCAGATCCCTTAAGGGTCTTATATTCTACAGCAATTCACATTTCCTCAGGGGTAGNGGTGGGGGAATGTGTGGAAGTACATGTGTAGGCTACAGCTAAAGCTTGAGGGATAACTCAATGGGACCTGGGACTCACCAGTTCATCTCAGNTGATGGCTAGCTAGCCTCAGGGATCCTCCTGTGTCCACCTCCCCATAGATGGGATTACAGACATGTGCCACCATGCCTGGTTCTCTGTGTGGGTCATGGGGATAAAACTCAGATCCTCATGCATGCATGGCANGTACTTCACCNACTGAGCTATCTCCCTAGCCCCACATTGCCTCTGTTTAAATGCCACTGTTCATTAAGCTGGATCCTTTGTCTCACTTTCTGAATGGAGTTACTTTAAGCTGTAGGGTTTAACATGTTCTGTCACTCATTTGTCCTACTAATTGTTAGATCTAAAGATGTCATTAAATCTGTATCCAAAAAGGTTTTGCAAGACTGCTTAGTTTGCAAGACTGCTTAGTAGGAAGTATTGAGTGCCTCCTACTGTTTTACATCAGGCACATAATATCCGGTGTGCCATTAGTAGAGAAGTCAAAGTTGTTCAGTGACACTGTGATGAGTGCCAGTAGTGTACCTGCTCAGGAGGCTGAGACCAGCCTGGGCGCATAGTGAGACCACATTCCACTCCTCCCTCACAAAAAAAGAAAAAAAAATGTTCTATGCCATCAGCTCTCACTGGTCTGATACACCATACAGTTCTCCTTTCTATTTTTCATCTATCCTTGTAGTATCCTTTGTAATTTTTGCTAAATATGTTCTTTAGAGGTAATGCAGAAGTTTTCTAAGTCTGTTCTTTCTTTATTATTGAGACCCATACATACCAGGTATGCTATACAACACTGGGTTCTGAGGTTCGAGGCTTGCCTGGTTGATGCCAGCCTGTGGTAATATGTTGTCTGGATCTGTAATCACATCTACTCTGACTGTATCTTTAGATGTCCACACATCAGGCTCTTCAGATAGATACCCATGTAGACTTTTCATGAGAACCGAGCAAACAAAGAAGTGGGTGCCCTTATTATGAAATGCCTAAGTAAAANACAAATTAAACTGTTCTAAAACAAAGGTTAAAAAGACAAGTGTTCTCCTGATCCTAGAACATCATCTCCAGCAAACAGATTTTTTGGGGAAATCAAAGTGTCTGGAGTGTTCTCTAGATTGTTCTTCAGCTTAGAACAGGAGCAAATGGATATAAGTTAAAAACTGAACCAAGAATAGCAAGCTTAAGAAGGAGAAAGCTTTGGGGGAGGAAAGCGATGCCTTGGAAATCCAATCAGGTGTGAAAGGGAAAGGAAAACTTCAGGAAAGGCGGCAGCTGAAAGGGGAAGACATGCTTGGGTTGGTTGAAGTCAGAAGACATTACTTGCCAGTAAACGGGTGTATTTAAGGATCAAAGGAGTAACTTAGACCCAATCAAATCTAATCATAGAAGCAAAGTCCCAGAAAATCACAGTGACTCTGAGGGACCAAGAATGCAGGCAAATGCTGGCCAAGGCCTCCCAGAGCTGCAAAGACTCCTTGCCAAGTACCATTGGAGAACTTGGTAGAAAAGGACAGATGGCTGGGAGTGGAGCACACCTACAATCCCAGCACTTGGAGGCTGAGGTAGGAGGATCACAAATTCAAGGAGAGCCTGGATAAGTAAGTAAGACTGTCAAAAGCCAGAGACACTGAAGAGATGGTTCAGCATTTAAGAGCACTTGCTGCACTTGGGAAGGACTCAAATTATGTTCCCAACACAGAGTTGGCAGGTGTCACTCCAATTAAAGATAGAGGCATGAGTGCTGCTGTGCCTATTGGAAACATACCTGAGAAAGTTCTGNAATTAAGACTNAAAATGAAGACAACAAGAAAGGTAATAACAAAAAGAAGCCAGGCAGGACAGTGATGAATGCTGATCCTAGACTGGAATATACAGAGAGGAGACACCATTCACGGAGGAGTGTGGGAAGGATGCATTATTAGCAAAACAGCGCTGTCCTGGTAGAATGACCTCTTGCTTGGAAAGATGGCCTCGCTCATGTGCAGCATTGAAATTAATGGTTAAGCCTAATGGACAGATATCAAAGATGAAGATTGTTGTAAAGAAGACAAACTCCTTTGAATGAGAAAGAGAAACCCATTACTTAACATGGTTGCTTTATCTGCCCCTTTCTTACTCCTACAATGGGGGGCAGATGCATTTTCTAACTGTGAACTTGGAAACCAGAAACCAAGGGCCTTAGCCCCTTTCCNTCTACTCCTGTGGCCTTCCTTTGTACAAAGAGAACACACCCTGTTCTGCACCTGCATTCAGCAAATTATAGAGTGCAGGCTTTGCCTAGCATTGTAATTGTGTACAAAATCAGAGCAAGTGGGAGGTCCAACATGAGGAATTTCATTTGCTNTAAGCCATTTTCTTCAGTATCGTCTTAATTTGCAATAAATGTAATATTTCATCTCCTTCTGCTTGACCATATCAGCAGACCCTTCCGAAACACAGGTTATATGGAATGATGGATATGGCTAGCATTATTAGGAAATCACTTCTTGGAGAATTACTATTAAATACATTAAACCTAGTCAGCCGGTCAAAAGCATCAAAGGTTTAGTTCCACACAACACTAAGGCTAGGCAATGAAGCCATACCATTGNTGGCTGGGACATCATTGGTGAACTAAATGGATGTAAATACTTGGAAAGAATAACAGTACCGGTCTTATGTTAATTTCATCAGTAGCTGACCTTAAAATAAAAATCTACGTACCAGCTGTTTATGTAAGAGGCAACCAGAGGTGGAGAACTGGGAAATGGAAGAGATTACTGCTGTGGGAACTGGTGTTCATCCTTTCTGAGTTCCTGAGAGAGAATGAATACTGTTTAGATTTGCCCTCCCACTCACTGCCACCACCAAACAGCAAAAAGTACTACCACCAATTCACTGATCTTTAATCCAAGAGTGCTGTATCCCCAGTACCTCTAGTGGGCCTTGCACATGGTCTAATGCCTTGTGGATACTATAGGAAGTTTCCTTACATACAGGAAGCTATAATGAAAGTAAAAAGATATAGGTAGAACTAGTCCTAACCACAGATGTTGCATTACCATGAAGGGCTTAGCCCTCCCATCTTTTTCATGTTACTTCACTTGTCAACTTGGAACACAATATTGTGAGACATCTAAGTAAGGAGTCTTTATGTTCACCTACACACATATGTGTGTGCTTGCACACATGTGCATGTACATGTGCATACACATGTGTGTGAGTGGATGTGCCCGCAGAAGCCAGAGGAGAACATCAGGTGTCTTTCTCTATCACCCTTCACCATACTGCCTTGAAGCGGGGTCTCTCACTGAACTAGAGCTAGCTGGCAGCCAGAAAATCCCGGTGACCCTATTGCCTCCCCTTCTACATAGTGCTGGNATCGTAGGTGCAGGAGGCCAGGACAAGGTTTTCACATGGGTGCTGTGATTCAAATCCAGGTCCTCATACTTGCATAGCAAGCACTCTTACCCATTAAGCCCCCTCTCATGGGCTCTAAGTAGGAATTCTTAACCCCATCAAAGATAGAATTAGATAGATGAAGACTTGCTCAAAAGAAAAAAGTACAAAAAACCCAACAAGTAATATGTGGGAATTTAAAATGAGACAAATCCAAGACCTGAGAATTTTAAATGAATGGCAGAAAGCAATTTTTTTTAAGGGAAAGTAGAACTTAAAACAAAAACAAGATTTTTTTTTAATATAAGTGCTTTGTTGAATTTTTATACACAATTAACAAACCAGTCCACTTCCATCAAAGGCATCGAATTGTAGCTATTGTTACTTAAACTGCAAAAATAGACGTCCAATATCCTAGAAGCTTAATTCAACTCTTTCAGTGAGCTTTAGATGATAGATAGCTAGAAAATTAACCATGGGCTGCAGTTGAACTTTCATGCCTATAATTGATATTTTGAAAAACTAAAACATGTTCAGTCCCTGACTTTGGCAATTTGCAAGATTGAATGGAATGGCAAACCTGTTAATTCAATCTAAAAACATTTCACAAAATTTATAAGGTCAGAGTGGTCTAAAACTCAGGTGAAACTGTGTCCTTTGAGGAATTAGAATTAGAGTATAGAAAAGAGAGTTTTGAAAANATTCTCAGTCAATTAATTTGAATGCAGAGTGAGAGGTAGATAAAACTGTCTTCATTTGAAAAAAAAATTAAAACAGCAGACAGCTGTATGATTGATAAAAGGAAAAATATCCCCGTTTTCTGAGAAACTGCCAATCTGACTGCCAAAGTGGCTGTACAAGTTTGCACTACCACCAGCAGGGGAGGAGTGTTCCCCCTTTCTCCACATCCTCTCCAACATGAGCTATCATCTGTGTTTTTGATCTTAGCCATTCTGACAAGTGTAAGATGGAATCTCAGAGTCATTTTGATTTGCGTTTCCCTGATAGCTAAGGATGTTGAACATCTTCTAATGTTTCAAGATGTTTCTCTGCCATTTGCATTCTTCTGTTGAGAATTCTCTGTTTAGATCTGTACCACATTTTTTAATGGAATTATTTGAGTTTTTGATGTCTAGTTTCTTGAGATCTTTATATATTTTAGAAATCAGCCCTCTGTAGGATGTGGGGTTGGTGAAGATACTTTCCCGTTCTGTAGGCTGTCATTTTGTCCTATTGATGATGTCCTTTGCTTTACATGAGGTTCCACTAATTAATTGTCAATCTTAGTGCCTGTGCTATTGGTATTCTGTTCAGAAAGTTGTCTCTTGTGCAAATGCATTCGAAATTATTTCCCACTTTCTCTTCTATCAGGTTCACTCTATCTGGTTTTATGTTGAGGTCTTTGATCCACTTGGACTTGAGTTTTGTGCAGGGTGATATATATGGATCTATTTGCATTCTTCTGCATGCTGACATCCAGTTAGACAAACACCATTTGTTGAAGATGCTTTCTTTTTTTTTCATTGTATAATTCTGGCTTCTTTATTAAAAACAATAGGAGTCCATAGAGTGTTTGATATCTGAGGACATCTGGACAGTTAATGGATTTAGGGGAGTAAATTAGGGTGGATGTTTGGCAAACATTTGGGCAAAGGAGAAGTAGGTATGTGAGAAGAGAGATGAGATTTGTGGGGAATGGGTGATTGTGAGGGAACTGGAACTGGAGGGTGAGGACAAATGTTGATAATGGAGGGGTCAGTCTGATGTGGCCATTTGATGGGAAGGAGCTACCATCCATATAAAAAGTATAGGCAAAAGTAAAGAACCCTCTTGTGTATAAGAATGGTAGGGGAAGAGGTTTTTGAGAGTTTTTTGGACAGGAGTGAAGAGGAGTGTGGGAATGTTGAGACAAAGGGATAAGTATGGAAGACTTGAGGGGAGGACAGGTAAGAAATGTATGTGATGAATTTTTGATGAGAGAAGTTTGGAGGGACAGAATCCAAGATGATGGAAGAGATTTAGGAGTTGAGGAAGATATTGGTGGGAATAGATTGTGAGAGGAGATCCCAAAGTTTGTTAGATTTAGAGTTGAGCAGAGAGGATACAGCAAGAGCTCATAGACAGGGAGGTCAACTTGGGATGGTGTTGCATAGAGTTTTAGAGAGGTAGGCAATAGGGGCAGAGGTCAGTCTTAGGAAGTGTTGATGTGTTTTGGAANTGTAAGGAGGGAAAGGACTTTGTACAGATCTGGGAGGCAGAGGGCTGGAGCTGAAAGGAAAACAAGTCCAGCTTAAGGAATCGTTTGCAGATGGGAGGAAGGAGGAGGTCCACAAGAGACTCAGTATAGGGAATGTATCAGGAAGCCATGAATGGAGGAAATTGGCCATGAGGGCAGAGATAAGGAGCAGAGATGGGCAAGGTGGTTTAAAGTGAGGTGTCAATGGGTTGGCATGAGAGAGAATGGTGACTTAGGAGAAGACAGTTGAGCTTTTTGTCCATGAGACAAAAGCCATGATAAGAAGACAGACTTCACTTTTCTGTATGGGATAGAGAAAAGTACATACTGGAAACTGGCACAGAGTGGTGGGCAAGGAAAAGGGGAAGTGAGAGAGACCAGAAAGGCAGTAAAGAAGCTGAAGGGAGGTTCCAGGAGCNAGAGAGTACAGGCAGGTCAGCACTTGAGAGGTGAAGGGGAACTTGAAGATTTGTTATGTGATGTCCAGGTCTCCTCCTTAAAATTTCTTCAAGAAGTTATACCAAGGTTGACCTCTGGCCTCTACACACATGCATCTATACACACAGAATAGTCAGGACAGAATGAGTTNTGTTTTAAACCTGCTGCACTTGAGGCATGTAGTAGTTACTGTCTAGCTTCCTCCTCCTAGCCTGAGGTCCTCTATCTGAGTCAGTGTTCTATTGCTGTGAAGAGACACATGACTATGGCAATTATTATATAAGAAAACATTTAATTGAGGGCTTCATTACAATTTCAGAAATTTAGCCCATTATTATCATGGTAGGAAGCATGGTGGCACATAGGCAGACATGGTGCTGGAAAAATATCTGAGAGCTCTACATCTGGATCAGCAGGCTTCAGGAAGAGAGAGACTCTGGGTTTGGAATGGAATTTTGAACCCTCAAAGTCAATCTTTAGTCACTTCCTCCAACAAGGCCACACCTTCTAATCCTTTTGAATAGTGTCACTCCCTGGCCCCCATAGGCTTGTAGCCATATCATAATGCAAAATGCATCTAGTCTAACTTCAAATTTCCCCATGCTCTATCATAGTTTCAACACAGTTTAAAGATCCAAAGTTCAAAATATCTTCAGAGTCTCAGGGCAATCTCTTAACTGTAACCCCCTGTAAAATCAAAATGAAACAGCAGATCTCACACTTTGAGCATAAAATGGCACAGAATATGCATTGCCATTCCAAAAGAGAGGAAAGGGAGGAGAGTGAGGAAATGCTGGAACAAAGCAAGGCTGAAAACCAACTGGGCAAACTCCAAATTTTGAAGCTCCATGTCTGATGTCAAAGTGCTTTTCAGATCTCCAAATCCTTTGTTGACTACAACACACTTCTCTCTCTTGGGCTGGTTTCACACCGTTAGCAGCTTTCCTTGGCAATATCCTATGACTCTGGCATCTCCAATGTGTTGGGGGTCTCCAATGAAATCCGGGCTTCACTTTCACAGCTTCACACAATGGCCTCCCTGGGCCTCCATGCTATGAAGAGACACCATGACCATGGCAACTTTTGTAAAAGAAAACATTTAATTGGGGCTTGCTTATGGAGGCCAGTATCATTCAAACCACCACACCCTCATTCCCATCACTGGCCTGAGTGTAGGTTGTTAATGGCCCACAAATACATCTCTTTCTTGAAATTTTCCTTCACTGAAAGAAGCTTCTAAAGGTCATGGAAACATGGGAGAAATGGTTAGTATTGGTTGGAAGTGATGGTGAAGCAGGTAACCAGAGCTTTTTTTTTTTGGGATTTAACAGCTTAGACAAAAGTCACTGGTGACTTTGGCAGGAGTGTGTGAGGAGAGGTGAGGGCCACTCAAGAGGTGGTGAGAATATCTAAGACCTGAGTCATAAAGTAATGCTAGGAACTACAACATGAGAATGTTGGCTAGGCAGGTAAAGTGATATGAAGCTGGGAACTCAGGCTGGTGAAGTCCTCTAGNTTGAAAGGAGCTGTGAGGATACATAATGAAATGGGTGGTGTCTAAGCATGGCTATCTTAAATGGTTCATTTGAGTGCATTCAACCAAACTGTCTCTACATACAATCCTCCATATACCAGTGATATCAGGATATTATCCTTTAATAGAAACTGGGCCCTCTATAGCTGGCACCACCTCCCTTGTCTGTGGTGTAGTAGTGGGGGTGAGGGAAAGATGCCCTCCCCTTGCCTCTAATTCCTCCAGCTGTCAAGGGAGCTGACCCTCTCCTTTACCAGCTGTGACATTCAGGAAAGCTGGCCCTGCACCTTGTCTGGATAGCAGAGCTGACCCTGTTGATGGGGGTGGAGATGAGCTGGCCTGAGATTGTAAGCATGGGAGATCTGGTCCTGCCCCCCATCTGCCATATGACACCACGGGCAGGGGAGAGATGCTCCCATCCCCACTGTGCCTGAGGTAAATAGGAGAGCTGAGCCTGAGGTCATAAGAGCAGGAGAGCTGCCCCTGCTCCTCACCAGCTGCAGCACTTGGGAGAGCAGGTCCTGCACCTGGCCTGGGCAGCACAGTAGAGCTGACCCTATTGCTGGAGGTATGGGTGAGCCAGTCCTGAAGTTATGAGTGTGAGAGAACTGTCCCCACTACTTGTCTGTCATGAAGAGGCATGGGTAAGGGAGAGTTGCCCCTCTTACCCCTCACCCCTCCTGCCTGCAATAGACCCTTCCTCTTACCAGCTGCAGCACTCAGAAAAGTGGGTCCTACTTCTCTCCTGGGCAGCACAGTAGAGCTGACCCTTTTAGAAGAGGTGCAGATGAGATGGCCCTGAGGGTGTGAGAAAGGGATATAGCTAGTCACACCCCACTCATCTGCTATGTGGTGGTGAGGGCAAGGGAAAGATGCCCTCCCCCTTGTCCCTACTATCTGTGTTAGTCAAGGGAACTGAACCTCCCCATTACCAGCTGCAGCACTCAGGAAAGTGGTTCCTGTGCCTCACCTAGATGACACAGTAGAACTGGCTCTGATGATGTAGGTGTGGAAGAGACAACCCTAAGGATGTGAAAGTAGGAGAATTGGCCATGCTCCTTGTTCATTGCTGCAAGAGGTGAACTAGTCAGAATAATGCTGGACTGTGGGGGCCCACAGAGGCTCCCTAGCAAAGCCTTACTCAAGGTCAGAAAGTCTGAGCTTGCTTTATTTACCGAGCAGGGCTGCATAATGGGATGATTTGGCCAAAGGCATGGTTACCAAGTGTTTTGAAGGGTCTACACTTGTTGGTACTTTATACCTCAACCTTGAAAGGGGGAGGTCTTTTGCTCCTCCCCTTGCTCATGTATTTAAAGCCCATCATGATTAAACTTGGGGTGACTGGATATTAACCCAGGGCCCTCCCAACGCTATCCTGTGTCTCTGTCTTTCTGTCTGTCTAGGCCTATATTTCTATCTACTATTTATTCATTCCTTACTCCTCCCTCCAAAAACCTTTCACTAGGTCGGGGCTGTACCCCAACACTGGTCCCCCCACATATGGTGCCTGAATGTGGAACTTGGGTGTGGAGGATAAAGTGAAGGAACATTGCAGGTTGCAGTGAGCATGCTCGGATAATAAAGGAGTGTGGTGATTTTCTTTTTTGGGAGTAAAATTGCAAATATGAGGCAGAAGAGTAATAGACAGCTCTTTAAAGATATTTTAAAAANCCAGAAGGAACTATGGTTAGACTGCAGCAACTCTCTCTCTCTCTCTCTCTCTCTCTCTCTCTCTCTCTCTCTCTCTCTCTCTCTCTCTCTCCTAAGTTAGGTCTGAGAAATGTAGGCTTAGGTAGAATAGAAAGTAACTTAGGGTAGAGTAGGTTTTCCCAAATGTGGGACCTTGGATGCAGACAAAATAGAAAAGCAGCATCCAACAAGCAGCCACTTCAAACCTAGAAGCCAGAGAANGAGAAGCCACTTCAGAGACTGCCAGCTTCAGAAAGCAGCAGCAGGAACACTGGCTGCCCCAGCCAGGCATCGGCATTGCTGAGACCTATGGGGCATCTTCGTGTCATTGGCAGCAGGTGACAAGAGACCCAGCACAAGCAGCAAGGGTCTGTGCATTTTGTGCCATAAGGGAGCCACAGTGAGGGGAGCACATTCAACCAGGGTGTTTGTGGGGGCCAGAACAGACATGGCTGGAGGCTGCACTCTGTGGCCTTGATGAGCTGGGTGAGAGAAAGTGTAGAAGCAGTGGTGGAGGCAGAATCCCCTGAGGGGTGAAACAGCAGCAGAGGTAGTGCTGTGAACCTGAGGGAAACTGCTGACTGACAGAATGCCTGGGTGAGATGTGCCCAGACATGGAGAGTGTAGCAGAGGTTATGTATAGGGTCTGAGTCCCCAGCAGCAGCAGCAGCAGCAGCAGCAGCAGCAGCAGCAGCAGCAGCAGCAGCACTGGAACTGCTGAGTGAGGCAAAGCTATGCTCCAGGCTGAATGGCAGAAACATGCTGTAGCTAGGCCAGCCTGGGCTCCCAGTGACAGGGTGAGGTGGAGCCATGGAGTTGCCATAAGGGCTGCCATAAGGCTGTACACAGAGGATGCAAGGCCACCAGCAGAGCAGGTAATGGAGCCAGGGTGCAGTGGCCCCAACTGGCCATGGCTGGGTTTCCTCTGGGACCCGGGATGCTGAATGAGATCCACAGCTCATAGCAGTAGGGTAGTACCTTGAGCCCTTGTGACATGAGGTGATTGAGATCCTTGGGCCCCAGGACACGGGTCTCAGTGCTAGAGGGCTGGAAATTGGAGGTGCAAACAGAACTGTAAAAAAAAAATGCTGAATGGGATGGAATCAGCAGCCAAAACCATGCAGCTTCTATTTGTTGGTGGTGAACAAAAGCATGATTCCTTTAAGAGACAGCTTCCAGGTTCATACTAGCTGTAAAAAGGGTTTTTTCGAAGAGGTCTGCAGTGGCTCAGCTACAGTGATGCCACATTTGCCCTGGGGCAGACTGCCTAGGGGAAGGCTACTGGCCACAAAGGTGCCTCTGTAGCTGAGAGCAAAGTTTCAGAGACTCTTGTTTGAACTGGATTGTTGCATTCAAGGGAACTGCAACAAATTTTTGGTTGTCGGTATCTTCATATTTGGAGCTTTTCACTCCAGATTCTTTATGACTTGGACAGCCAGGCCCTGATCTTGAGCTTTCAGTGGAACATTGAGATTGGTATCAGAACTGGCCTTTTGAACTTTTCAGACTTAAGAAATNGGACAATTTTGATTTCACCTACACATATATACTATTTTGTGTAGGAATGGAACTGTTGTGTGTAAAAATGGAACTGTTTTGTGTAGGAATAGGACTGTTTTGTGTAGAAATGGAGAAGTTTTGGTTTTTCTAACCAGGCTCAAGATGTAGCTTCAAAAAATATAAAGAAAGGGTGAGTTAATATTCTTCAGCCTCTTTAATTAAAAAAAAAAACATTTTCTTGTCCCTTGAGTGGATTAATGTTAGCCTGTGTTAACATACTCTATGTCTTGTTAGCAGAAAATGTAAATAGTTCTATTAAGAAATTGCTTTTGGATGTTTGTTAAAGTTTATGAANTGTAGGTAGTTCTATTTAGAATTTACTTTTGGATGTAAGTTTGTGAGTAATGTAATTGTGTATAGTAATATTCATGCTAGAATTATGTTAACCTGTTAGTAATTGCTTGGCCCTAATATCCTTGATGGTTCCCACTACTACCACTACAGTAACATTGTTTCAATCTAGTCAGACTACAGGGTATGTACATCAAGTGTCTCAAAATGTTTAAGTAGTAAGAGACGATATTCAAGGGCTAAAGATAAGAATTTATTTGAAATGTCATGCTGAATATAACTGAGTGAGTGTAGACTCTTCTATTAACAATTACTGATTTAAGAAAGACTTGATGCAGCTAAAACTGCTATAGACATCCTGGACCTATTTTAAAAGGCCATTCTATCTTGATCATCCACTACTCCTTTACTAGGAGGTATAGCAGCCATAAGAAGCAGGTGTATTGCTATGATTATTCCAGCTACTTGCAAGCTCTTAGTGGAAAAGCTGCTTCAGAGTTGCNTGGAGTTAGGCTCTGTACCTTCTCTTCCCAGAGGCTGGTAGCCAAAGACTCGTAAGTCCTTCTTGCCAGCTGTCAACCTAAGACAGGGCACACTTGGCAGGGCACACTTGGCAGAAAGTGTGTTTCAAAGACAGGTAAGACTGTATGGTTGAAGAAGGCAACCTAAGACAGGCACAGACACAGTCCCTCTGACAGACACAGTCCCTCTGACAGACACAGTCCCGCTGAGGAGTCTGAGGGACACTTTATATTATAAAGAAGGGAGAATCTTTGGGGGCCCACAGAGGCTCCCTAGTAAGGCCTTACTCAAGATCAGAAAGTCTGAGCTTGCTTTACCCAGTAGGGCAGCATAATGGGATGATTTGACCAAAGGCATGGTTAGCAGGTGTTTTGAAGGGTCTACACTTGTTAGTACTTTATACCCCGACCTTGAAAGTGGGAGGTCTTTTGCTCCTCCCCTTGCTGATGTATAAAAAGTCCATTATGGTTAAACTTCGGGTGACTAGGTACTGACCCAGGGACCTCCCAAAGCTATTCTATGCCTCTATCTTTCTCTCCATCTAGGCCTATAATTTCTAATACTTCTTCATTCCTCACTCCTCTCCCCAACAACCCTTTGATAGGTTGGGGCTGTACCCAACACTGGAGAGCTCACCCTGGGAATGAGAACAGGGAGAGCTTGTGGGCTGATCAATCCTGCAACTATCCTGGCCCAGAACCAGGGTTATGAGTTGGCCCACCCCAACATCCACCCCATGTGTTTCTGCTGGAGCACACAAAGAGACTAATATCCAAAGCTGCAGGATCTCTGCAATGACACAGGATATCCAAGAGGAGTCCCAGTGAGGACCCAGCATAGATAGTGTAGCAGAAACCAGAGGCCTCGAACCAGACCAATGACTCTTTGCAATGAACNCTTGCAATTAAAAATGTATAAATATAAGTGTTTACTGTGTGACTCATGACTCACTGTGTTACACTACAGCTTGCATGACAAGATTGATTTTTCCATTTTGTCTTCTTTTTTTTTCTCTTAAATTTTATTTTATATTATTTTGGGGTGGGGAGGATGCAAGGGCAGAGGGCAGATATGAAGGGATGGAAAATGAATGGGATCAAGATGCATGATGTAAAAGGCACAAAGAATAAATAAAAGGAAAGGTTTTTAAACAAAAATAAAGAGAAAGAAACCAACTGGCCCTCTCCCAAAGTACAGTCTGGGCCACTCACATTGGATTGTTGTTTTGAGTGATCCCATTGGACTCCATGCTTATGAGCACAATCCATTCTCTGAAGTGAGTTCATGAAGCTAGTCTCAACATCTTGTTATGTTTCCTCTCTTTCTTAGTAGAGAAAATGTAGATTATGACAGCCTGATTTAAGAGGTTTCAGAGGAGAAAAATATTAGTAAAGAGCCTAGAAACCATTCTTGTGATATTTCTTGCTTTTGTTCTTAATTTTACTAATATTATTTTGCAATTTTTAATTCTGTTTGTAAGCATCATACATGAAGAATTAAATACATCTGCTAAAGTATCTGTTGCAACTTCTGCCAATCTGAATTTCCTTTTGTGTTCATTGTGTCTATCAAATCCTGTAGTCCTTAATTTATATTTGCAGAATTTAATTGTATTAGGACAATTTAATCTTGTTTTATCTCTAACAAAGCATTCAGTGTGAGATTTTAATCATCAGTAATCCCATTTTGGATTATTCTTTCCCCATTTCTACATTAGTCTTTCTAATAAGATTACTGTGGCTATGAAAAAAAATCCTCAATAAAAACCCCACCAATAACACCTCTTCAGCTGAACCTCTTTTGTCTCATTTCTAGGTGTGCCATGAAGTGGCACACTTTGTGGCAGCCAAGATGCAAATGGGTAAACACACACTCAAGGTGAGTCTTAGCGGTTCCTTTTACTTGTGAAGTTCTGAGGCACTAGTGAAGTTGCATTTTGTCTCTCCACATTACTACCCTATAGTCAATGAGTGCTTTGAACTCTGAAGACAACCTGGCTTGTTAATTTGTTATATAGCTTTCATCTTCAAACACTCTTCTTTTCCTTATAAATTGACAACATTATTTGCTTTTAATCTCCCTTGAAACCACTGGCAATGTCAGCCATGGTTGAAAAAGGCCTTGGTAAGTGAAATTCCTTNCTTTTCTAAGCATATCCTTATCACCAGGCACTAAAATAACTTGGGTTAACTTATTAAAATAAACTGCCATGCTGATGGCTGCAATACTTATGGTTTATAATGAAGATGACTTCTGTAAAATTCCTTTATTTAGAGCATTTGGAACCTTAAAAATAGAAAATTTGTATGTGTCAAACTAAGATGATTAATTTTAAAAGAGGATAAAAATTATGTAATAGCATACAATAGCCATGATGAAGGTGATCTTCATGCAAGTTTAGAATTAGAAATCTTAAACTTGAGGCAGTGGATCCAACATAAAGGCCTGAAATGACACTAGCTGGATAATATCAGAGAGGTAGCCAAGGCTGGGACCCTGTGTACCCCTCTCCAAGGGCCTCACTCCTCACTTCTAACCCATTTTCCCAAAGTAGTCCCTTCTAATACACCAGAAACTTGGGCTCTAGGTAATTTTTTTCAAGAGAAGCCAGAAATCTGCATTTTTATGTGAGATTTTCTGACTTTTCATTACTATCTGAGAACTTATTCCAGTTTGACTCCTGATATTTGTGACTTGATAACATAGAATTTGAAAATTCAAACAGGGAGTCAAACACGTGTCTCAGTAGGAGACTACTTACTTAATATGTGTAAGGGCCTGAATTTAACCTCCAACACCACTGAGTAAATAAAATTCAAGGAGTTTTTACTGTAAACCACTATTCTCAAAGGTTAAGTGAAATTTATGCTCCAGAGGGACCTTAAAACTTTTCATTGTTTGCATTATAATATACATAGTACATTAGAATAGTATAGAATATATAAATAGCATTTATATATTAAAATACAAAGAGAATAAAAAGAATTAAGAATAGATACCAAAAATATATGCACAGACTTCCCTCTGTATTTTTTTCCCTAGGACCCTGGTCTAGTTAGCTTTAAATGTAACTCAATTTCTTAATTAGGGTTTCTATTGCTGCAAAGAAATACCATGATCAAAGACACTTAGGAAGGAAAGAGTTTATTTGGCTTCCACTGAAGGAAGTCAGTACAGGAACTCAAACAGGGCAGGAACCTGGAGGCAGGAACTGATGCACAGGCCATGGAGGAGTGCTGCTTACTGGCTTGCTTTCAATGGCTTGTTCAACCCACTGTCTTATAAAAACCAGGAACACCAGTCCATGGATGGCCCCACCCACAATGGGCTAAGCCCTCTGACATCAATCACTAATTACATCAATCATTATAAATGACTTACAGCTGGATCTTATGGAGGCATTTTTCTCAATTGAGGTTCCATCCTTTCAGATAACTCTAGTTTGTGGGTCAAGTTGACATGACTAGCCAAACACTCAACACAGCCTAAGTCACCTGAGAAGAGAGTCTCAACTGAGGGATTTTCCGAATCAGACTGGCCTGTGAGCATGTCTTTGGGGGACTGTCTTGATTATTAATTAATGTAGGAAGGGCCTGCCCATTGTGAGTGGCACCATTCCCTGTACAGGTGGTCCTGGATTTATATGAAATCTAGCTAAGCTGTAGCAAGAAAGGAGGGCATGAGCCAGCTAGCAAGTAGAGGTCACCATGCTTTTTATTTAAAATTCCTGCTTGAATTTCTTCCCTGACTTCCCTTCCTGATGGACTGTGACCTGGAAGTAAATGCCAAATAAACCCTTTCCTCCCTGAGGTTGTTTTTGGTCCTGGTATCTATCATAGCAACAAAATGAAACTGGAGCAGACACCTCAAGGTTGTCCAAATCTGTGGCTCCCCAGTCCCTCTGCATAGTGGAGCAGCATATGGTCACAACCTGTATACTTTGTGTGATCTCTGTATTATCTGTGATCCCTAATACACTCACTGTAAGTAAGCATCAATACTGTGTTGTTCAGAGAATAATGATAGTAAGACACATTTTAAAGAAATTCTTCCATCCTTTGTTGGTGAAACNTGATCATGCAGAACCNACATAGGCTCAAGTATCACTGTAATTTGAAGAGAAAATGAGAAAATACATTTATTTACAAACATTTCATAGATAAGAGTTAGACAAAAAAGTTCAGAGAATGCCCAGTA
>LZPO01097303.1:85227-108821 GCA_001675575.1 Neotoma lepida | reverse complement strand
AAAATTATATCTTTATTTTCACAGACTAAAATTTAGCATTTCCTTCCACTATGAATATAGTGATTTGATGATAGAATTAGCAGTACCCTTGATAACAGGAACCATAGCTATATTCATTTCACAGTCAGCTGTTTCAGGCCTCTCAAAATATCCTGGCAGTCATCACTGCACANTGCCAGACTTTGATGAAGGCATTACAGATACTCATATGTATTACTGAATTTGCAGTGTTTTGTAAACTTTTATACTTGTACTTAGTTTATCTCCTCTGTATTTACATTTATTTCATTTTTTAAAATATTATTCTGCCAAGATCTGATGGGTCAGATCTTTTCCTATTATTTAATTTTTTTGGTTCAGGTACAAAGCGAGGGTTTCATCATGCTCTCTTCACACATGTGTCATTATATTTTGTTCTCAGTCGTCCCCACACCACCTGGTTTGAATCTTAACTGTCTTTTACAGGCTTTACAGCCCATGAGTGATAGGCTTGACCACCAGCCGGCACTGTTACTGTTGTTAGTGGAAACTAGGAGATCGGNCCCGTGAAGGGCCCTGGAGGGGATATTGGGATCCTAACCCATTTTATTCTTTCTTTGAATCCTGGCCACCAAGGGGTGAGTAGTTTTACTTCATTACATACTTCTTGCCATTGATGTTCTACTGCTCTGTGGTCCCCAAACGGCAGAGCCAGTCAGCCATGGACTGAATGCTCTGAAATGGACACCTACTTTAGATTGATTGTCAGAGTGATAGAAACATGATTAGCTCAGGTGTCCCTGATCCCCACCAGATGTCAGACAACAAACAAAACATCTTTCAAATGTAACATAACTTGGTCTAGAGGGAAGAGTCCATCTTTGCCCTGGTCCTGGGAATCCTCTCACACACTAGATAAAATGATATAACTTTAAACCCTTTCAATATAGTACATCAGGCAGCCACCACAATCAACTGGAATTACTCTGAGATGAAACTTATTTACCATCTCTGAGCGGTTTCCAAGGAACTTACATATGATGAGTCATTTCCTGACCCCACAAGGTTCAGGTCTCTGGAGTTAAGACAGAGTCCTGGATGAGATCTGACCTGAGATGCTTCTGAACTTGGGCTGAGTGTTTGCAGCAAGTCCTTAGGGATACAGAAGCTCTTGAGACCCCAATAACTCAGGTCCTCATGCTTGAAAAGCAAGTACTTTCCCAACTTGATAGTTAATATTGATTGTCAACTTATAATATCTAGAATGGGCAAGGAGACAAGCCTACGGGCATGTCTGTGAGGAATTTTCTGGATTGGTTTGATTGAGATATGTGGTAGTTAGCTTCAGTTGTCAACTTGACATAAGCCAGTGTCACTTGGGAAGAGAGAGCCCCAACTGATGAATTTCCAAAACCAAATGGACATGTGGCATGTCTGTGAGGCATTTTCTTAATTGCTAATTGATATAGGAGAGTTCAGCCTACTGTGAGCAGTGCCATCCCTAGGCAGGTGGGCCTAGATTGTTAAGAAAGGTTGCTGAGCAAGCCAGAGGAGTCAGCCAGTAAGCAGAATTCCTATGTTGCTTTCTGCTTCAAGTTTCTCCCTTGAGTTCCTGCCTTGGCTTCCCTCTACGATGGACTGTTGTAACCTATAAGCTAAAATAACCTCTTCCCATCCCAAGTTATTTTTGGTCATGGTGTTTATCATAGCAACAGAAAGCCAACTAGAGCAAAACAAGAAGATCCACCTTAACTTCTAGACTAAATGAAAAGGAGAAACTGCGCTGGGTAGCGGCATTCCTTGCTCTCTGCTTCCTGACCACNGTTGGCATGTGATTAGCAGCCTCAGGTTTCTGCTGTCATGATCTTCACACCATGATGGAATTCCTCTCAAATAGAAACCCAAAAACTAACCTTTCCTTTCTCAAGCTGCTCCGGTTATNTATTCTGTCACAGCAACAAGAAAGGTAGAGAAAATTGGTACCAGACAAAAGCAGGGCTGTGGCTGCGATAAGGCTTTGGAACTGATTCACCAGATGAAAGAGTTTGGAACTTCAGGCTAGAAAATCCCAAGGATGCTGTAACTAGATCTTAATGGGTCATTCTGATGGGCATTTGGAAGACTGCCAGAGACAGCAGAGGTCCATCTCACATGGTTTCCNAGAAGAACGACTCTATTAGAAACAGGGCTAAAGGACATCATTGCTATATTATGGCAATGAACTTGGCTGCATTCTACTCACGTCCTGAGGACCTGTGAGGCTAAATTGGAAAGTATTGGGTTAATTTGTCAGAGAGAATTTCAAGACAACATAGCATTCAGATTATGGCATGGCTCCTGCCCGGTGCTCGTACTCACATCTAGAGAGGGTGGACGGTAGGTGCATTTTATGAAAGTGACAAGATCAAACACATTTAAATTTACAACCAAGACATTAGAAAAGAGGCTGTACTGTTAAAGTGGAGCTTCCTACCCTACAGGACAATAGGTCAGGTGCCTCACAATGAGACCAAGCCAACAAAGGCTCCAACTTGTGGAAATGCAAATTATTTTGAAGGAGAGAATCTAGGCTTCTCTCTGGGAAAGTGTTTCCCCAAGGCCAGCACANGAAGGAGGCTGCAGTAATGGTGGTTCAAGGCTGACAGACTCCATCTTAAGCAGACACTAAGACTTGACACACTTGATCTTGTTTTGTAGGTGTGAAAGATGCAAGACTAAGGCTGTCANGGTGTTTATGCTTTCCAGAGAGTCCCTGATCTGTGGCAGTATCAGAGTCCTTGCAAGGAAGTCCTGTGAGGTGCTTTTATGAAGCTGTGAAGCCTAAGTCGCAATGGAGACCCCAAGATGTTGGAGATGTTACTCACCAAGAAAAGCTGCAGGCATGAAGTAGAATGAGCCTAAAAGAGAGATTATGGTGGTGCAGGTAGCATACCTGGAAAGCTGAGGTTACCTAAGCCTTTAGAGTCTGGACAATTTCATTGTGAACCCCAGATGCCTAAAGAGGAGCTNCAGGGTGGGTGTTTCCTGTGCTAGCTTTCAGCTTTGCTCTAGTCTGATCATTCCTTGCTGCTACTCCATCCTTCTCTTTGGGAAGGAGCATATTCATGAGCTCCCAGTTAAGCAATTGCTTGAGTCTCAGAAGAGACTTTGGGCTTTGGACTTTTGAACAGTGTTGGGACTGTTAAAGCCTACAGAGAATTTTAGAAACCACTAAGTGTGTTGTGAATTATAAGGAGGTTGTGAGCCTATGGAGACAGGAGGTAGAACGTTATAGCTTCAAAGTGATATGTTTACATGTCAAGCTGACAGGGGCAGATTTGTGATACATCATACTGATTGTCGGTTTGGCAGGATCTGTAATCACCAGGAGACACAGCCTTGGCTTGTCNGAGAGGGGTTTTCTGGATTGGCGTGGTTTGGGTGGGAAAATCCACCTTAACCTCCAGACTGAATGAAAGGAGAAATGGAGCTGACCATTGGTATTTACNGCCCTCTTTGTCCTGAACAGCAGCCTCATACTCCTGAATAAAGTCCCCAACATATGGACGGCGTCACTCATACTGCAACCCAAAACTAACCTTTCCTNCCCTGTGTTGCTCTGATCAAGTATTTCATCACAGCAACAACAGTAGTAGCTATCTCCACAACCCCCAAATTGTAATGTGTGAGCATGGTATGTAAATTTTATAGTTTGTTTCCAATGTTAATGTTGCTTTAAGAAATCAATGGCAATTCTAGTTGGTTTTGTTTCAGCAGAGCAATTTCTTCTGATTGAAACTAATTAAGAAAAGAATCCTAAAATTTTAATTACTCAAGAAATACTATCTAATATAAAATTACTATTGGTAGAACTCAATTATGTAAAAAACTTTGATTATAACAACAGTAACATGAAGTGAAGGCAAGAAAAGGAACTATATGGAGCAAACAAAACTTTTCAAATGGCATGTCTTTATGCTATTACTCATCATTTATCAACAAACCACCCAGTCACACACAATTCTATAGGGTTTGAAGTTTTACCAATTATCACACTTTATAGTTTTCTATTTTGTCATCAAGAAAATTTATCAACAGGAGGAGAAATGAGTTTGCTATCTTGATTTACAACTTTTAAATGTTTAGACCTGTAGATGTGATTCTCATTTTGTATCAATTTGGCTTCAGATTCCACAAATATGTGAGGGAGACCTACTTCAATGCCACAGGCATTTCTCCTCTTTGTCTTTTGTTNAAGTATCATGTTAACATGACTCTAAACATTTTTAAACATAGAAAAAGTCAAAAGATGAAAAATTAATTGCTATAGTAACTCCATCCACTCCATTCTCACTCTTATCTGAAAACTACTTTCTAGGTAATCATATTTATTAAATCATTTTAAATATTGTCCTTTTTTATAAAAATGTTAGCATTCTTAGTATTCCTTTTCCCATTAACATATTTTGGTCATTTTTTTCACATTAGAATATGAGTGGGTATACTATAAATAATTATTTTAACTAGTCCCATGTGAAGAAGGCTATTTGGTTTATTTTTATTCTGTTACTATNACAAACAAAACCGAATTGGGGGCTAGAGATACGACTTAGTGGTTAAGAGTATGCACAGCTCTTGCAGAGGTCCCAAGTTCCCAGCACCCACGTCATGTGTCTGACAACAACCCCACCTTAGGTAAGCTCATGCCTCTAGCCTCTGAAGCGAGAGCAACAAATTGATTCATGAATGCTCTTGCTCAACTTACCTCCTTTTCATTCAGTCCAGGGGTCAGCCCATGAAATGCTACCACTCACAATCAGGGTGGCTCTTCCCTCCTTAATCACCCTAATTAAAAAATCCCAGGCCAGTAAGATGTCTTAGAGGAAAAGATGCTTGCCACCAAGCTTGGTAGCCTGAGCTCAATCCATAGCACTCACAAGAAGGAGAAAGAAGAGAAATGAATCTTGGAAATTGTCCTCTAGTCCCCACAAGCACATGGTGCACGCGCGCACACACACACACACACACACACACACACACACACACACACACACAGACACCACAATGTAAGAAAAATTCCTCACTGGCAATCCCACAGGGTGACCTAATTAGACAATTTCTCCTTGAGACCCCTTCCCAAGTGATTCTACTATGTGTCAAGTCAACAACAAAACCAACCATGACAATGCGTCACCACACGGTCTGCTTGCCATTGCCATTTTGAGGTTCTGTTTCTTAACTTCAGAAAAAGATCATGCTCTGACATTGCAGAAATCTTGTGCCTAGGTAACTGTAAGGGAGTCAACCAGATTTGCGTCTTTCTCTATTCATTTTTTAAAAAANTTTTTGACCTCTGAAAACTACTGTTCTTGNTGTGTGTAAGCATACATAGGGAAACTTAACACAACATACTCTCTTGCCCAGGGGCCCCTGGTAGACAGCACATGAGATTCCCACCATCCCCTGGTACACAGCACATGAGATTCCCACAATCCCCTAGTACANAGCACATGAGATTCCTACTGTTGGGGGAAGAACACTTTGGGGACACATATGTCAGGTCTTTTGTCAAGTGTGTGTTTGTCATGGAAAAGACAATTCCCTGAGGTGACATTCCAAGGAAGGCTTGCTAACATTTNGCCAACCCTGTTCAATTTATGTNTCTAATAAGAGGGCAAGGACCTACGAATTCCAAGCACTAATGAAAATGAACAGAAAAGTAGCAACAGTAATTCCTGGGCATTAATATCAATGTGAGCTGTGAGGCATATCTGGAAAGGAGGACATTTTAAAATCCTTGTGTTCCTGAACTAGACACCTAGCATTTTGTCTCTGAGTATTTCTCTTTCATAGCGTTGTGTGTGTGTGTGTGTGTGTGTGTGTGTGTGTGTGTTGATTTTTGCCAAATGACAGTACATTGCTAACTTTATCAATGAGACTGCTTTACTTTCTAGTATTTGACTATTATCTATTATTACAAATTCATTCAAACACATATTGCTATAATACTTTCTAAAGCATTCTTAGACTATGGTGTACCTTCATTTTCTCAATGGAGCTTGATGGCTTCTTAACATTACTGTACCCATTGACATAATTCACTAGCCCACTACTGTAGAAAATATAACCCACATTATAATTAGAGCAGCAGACTGGGGCTAGAGAAATGGCTCAGCAATTAAGAGCACTGGCTGCTCTTCCAGGGGACCTAGGTTCAATTCCCAGCACCAACCTGGTAGCTCACAGTTGTCTGTAACTCCAGTTCCAGGGCATCTGAGCAGCAGACTGAACATTTCATGAAATATATAGCACAGCAAGCTCATGCATAGATAGTACTGATTATAATTTAACAGAATTAACTCTTTAAATCACTCATTATGATTTAGTTGAAAAGAAAGCATATTCTGAGGATTTTGGCTTTCTGCCTAGACATTTTGGAGTGGATGATAAAGGGATACCAAACTGCACAGTACAATGTAAGTATATGTATATATGCACACATATTTCAATTCTTTTGACAGACTTCCTCCCTATGTGAAGCAAATATTGTACCTTATCAATTAAACTTTGTAAGTGAAACTGCTCATTTGAGTAGAGAAATCATGAAGTCCATGTAATGCCCTGAGGTTTAATAAGCAGGTTCTGGGATCTTGCTGGAGTGCTGTGGTGCAACTGTTATCCAAGGCTGGGATTATTTTATTAGCTTACTATGGAAGAGTCTACAAAGAGTTCACCATTGCTGTCTGTGCTTAATCATTTCCCTCCTTCATGGAAGAAGTCAAATAGCAGGAGTTCTGGAGGGTTCACCTAGGGAGTGAGCCATCCTGGGCTTCCCAGGAAACACCCCAGGTGTGATTAACAGCCATTTCCGTTAGTCCAGAGTGAATTTCCCAGCCTAATTATGGAAAACAAAATGTGCTTTTTTCCTACTTAATGATCTCAAAAACAACAACTGACTTCATGGAAGTATACTGAATTTCTTGAATGGCTTGAACCCTCGTTTAAAAGTTGCTTTTGGCATTATAGCTCTGTTGTTATATGCAGCCCCTTTCAAGATCTCTTTTGCCTCTGACCCAGCCACAGATGCACCTGAAATGCAAGGCAGAGGGTAGATGGGAAGAAGCCACTGGATGAATAAGGAAGGTATCTGTGAAGGTGAAGATGAAAGCTGCACCTTTGAGACTGAATAGAGGTTGGGGTTTTTGTTTGTTTTAAGAAATAACATTGCCAAGCAGGGAGATGGTTCAGAGGGAGAAGTGCCTGCTGCTCAGCCAANATGACGGCCTCAGTTTGGATCCTGATTACTAATATAAAACCAAGACACAGTAGCTCTGTAACTCCAGCACTGGGGAGGGTCTTCTCACAAGACTCTNAGAATCAAGTAATTCCTGGCCAAGAAACAAAAGTGAAATTATCCTGTTCTCCAATGGATTCAGATGAAAATTAGTAACAAAATCAGAAGACGCTGGAGGAGACTGAAGCTGGGTCTTTCACAATAGTGTGACTGAGGGTTATGCTGAACCAAGGTTGTTAGATTTTGTGCAGAATAAAGAGACAAAAGTCAGGAAAGCAACCAGAGTCTGACCTCAACACACGAGATTGCATTTATTTATTTATTTATTTATTTATTTATTTATTTTTATTTTTTGGTTTTTCGAGACAGGGTTTCTCTGTAGCTTTGCGCCTTTCCTGGAACTCACTTGGTAGCCCAGGCTGACCTTGAACTCACGAGATCCGCCTGCCTCTGCCTTCCAAGTGCTGGGATTAAAGGTGTGCGCCACCACCGCCCGGCTGAGATTGCATTTATTAACACACAAGCAAGGGGTATCCTCTCTCCCGTGGGAGTGATAGGGTCTGCAGAACAGAAAAACTAGGCATCATCTTTTATGATGGAGGATGGGAGGTTTGCTAGTGAGAAAGTATGTACTCCAGTGGAAGGCATGTGCACATTGCAATCACTCCTCTTCCTAGAGCTGTTTTACTCGACCAACACAGTCTGTCCTGGGAAATGGGCTGTCTCTGCAAACAGTCCTCTCTGCGTTGTGGCTGACCAATAACGGTTGAGCAAGGTCAGCGATAATCTCACTGTAACCCTGTTTTGACAACCGATGCACTCTATCAATTGTCATCCATCAGCCTCCCAGGTGGAGCTGAGTGTTTTTCACCTCTGAAGATTTGGTCATGCTCAAACTGGGGATCTGATTTGTCTTTATCTGTTACATATGAGATCATTGGTTTGACCAGTGATATTTTATCACTGGTAAAACCTTTAAAAAAAAAGCAAATAATATGGGTTTGGAGAGATAGCTCNGTGGTTACGAGCTCATAATGTTCTTGCAGAGGACACAAGTTTAGTTCCCAGCACCCACATCAGGAGGCTCACAACCTATAACTTCAGGTCCTGGGATTCAATCACCTCTTCACTACCTCTCTGTCCTCCACAGGCACTGTACTCACATGCACAGATCCACAGAATTTAAAATTAAATCTTTTTTTTTAAAGAAAGAATATTTATTTTGAATTGTTTTAATTATGTCAATGAAACACCAGAGATTATTTGGAAAGTACATAAAGAGCAAAGAAGCCTTAAAGATTTAGTCATTAATAATTTAGTAAGTACCTTTAAAGTTAATACTGNGGTGAACATCTTCATGCATCAATCCTGAGTACTTCTTTGTTTTCTTTAGATAAATTCCGAGCTGAAATAATTGGGCTCAAGGCTTCTGAAATTTAATAGCTAAGCTGTGCTGCCTTTGTATGTGCTGTATAGGAGACCCAAAGCTCCTGAGCTACCAGACACATGCAGGGACACTAGTGTGGTGCCCTTCTACATCATTGTATTGACAGCCACGTTCAGGTGAACAATGCCACTGTTTCTTCAGAGTGTTACGGAGCAGCTATTTAGGGAGATTTTGTAGTTGAATAATGCTACACAGAATTTCCTTCTTTGGAAATCCTTAGGATTCCTTTTGTTTTGTGTTGTTTTTATTTGTTCTTAGTTTTATTTAATTTACTTCAACCTCTCCTAGGATGCCTACTAAAAAAAGAAAGAAAGAAACAGAACTATAGATACTAAGAAGTGTTNATGACAATGTAAAAATGGGAACCTTCACGCATTAATAATGGGGATGTAAATGGTGCTGCCAATCTGAGAAGTAGTTGAATAGCACCTCACAAAGTTAAACTTTCAGTTTGCACATGACCTGGCAAGTCTCTTCCTAGAGTGACATACAAGGGAACATGAATTTAAAACACAAATCTAAGGGGAAGCTCGTGCACTCATAACGGCATAGTTCATAACAGTTGCTGCCAAACATGATGGTGCACGCCTGCAAGCTAGTACTCAGGAGGCAGAGATGAGAGGATTGCAGTCTGAGGCCTGCCTGTTCTACATAGCAATTCTGGCCTTGTTTAGGGCAAGACACTGTCAAACAAAACAAAAAAAAAAAAACACCCCTAATCAAATCAAGCACCCCTAAGCCAAATCAAAACTGAAAGAATGCCTTTAGCACTAAGAAGAGTGTAGTCACACAGTACATAATAAATCTTGAAATAAATAATGCTAAATAAAATGAGTCAGTCATAAAAGGCCACAGTGGTTGGTTTCTTTCATCCCACATAAGGACAAGGATGAGAAGGACATCAAGAAAATTACTAGGACCAGAAATGTCCCTAATAGGCAACTAAATAGAAACAGAAAGTGGCTTAGCTGTTGCCAGGGGAAAAAAGAAGGGAAAACAGGGAGTGGTTGCTAATAGGGATGGGATTTCTTTTTGGAATGACAGAAATGCTCTGGATTTAGATGGTGGCGATAGTTAAAGGATTCTATGACCATAACAAGAGCTACTGAAGTAATTATACACTTAAAAATCTCTGTTTGACAAAAATGAAAACATGGCCATGCACAGACATGCATGTGACTGTTTATAGCAGTGCTATTCATAATAGCCTCTGGCCAGTTACAACCCAAATAAATGTCCATCAAGGAATGAGTGGATGAACAGCTTGTACACACTGTGAAATTCTGTTCAGCAATAAAAAGAAGTTAAGTACAACATGAATGAACTCAAAAGAATGAGACCAAGGGAAAGAAGCCACATACTTCATGAGTCCATTCTCACAAGGTGTCCAGAAATGACAAATTTATAGGCTGGAAATATATCTGCAGTTTCCTAGAGCAGAGGATGGGAGTGGGGAACTGTAAGTGGGTATCAGGGACCNCTGGGGGTGAGAAAAGCATCTCACAGCTGGGTTTTGGTAATGGCGTACAACCCAAATATCCACCAGAAATTATTGAGCATATATTCAAATGGGTGAGNTTTATGGTATATAAACTAGATCTCAACAAAACTATTCAAGATAAAAAGTTCATCAGCACTCTTGGCTACATGTGATACTTTGACACCTCAGAGTCCTTGCTCGAAGGATGATCATTTTTTACATGCCATCAGGTCCAAGGNTTGCAAAGTGATCCGAGTGATGTGCACAACTGCTGTGGAATAATCCTTTTGTGCACTGTGTAAATATATGTCNCTCTGATTGGCTTAATAAACAAGCTGACTGGCCAATAGCTGAACAGGATANAGTTGGGCAGGAAGGCCAAACTGAGAATGATGGGATGAGGAAGGGTGGAGTCGGGGAGTCGCCAGCCAAACGNAGAGGAGCAGGAGATAAATGTGCCATGTTAATAAAGGTATCGGCACATGACAGAGTGTAAATAAGGAATATGGGTTAACTTAAAATGTAAGAGCTAGTCGGTAATAAACCTGAGCTATTGGTGAAGCATTTACAATTTATATTAAACCTCTAAGTGATTATTTGGGAGCAGGCAGTCAGAACAGGAAAACTCTGCCAACACGCAACCTCAGTGTTCTTGTGAATAAACTGGTTTGAAGACAACAGCCCTCATTGGGGTTTCTCAGTACTGNTGGGTTTCCAACCCAGTCAAATCTCTGCCTCCTAATGCCTGGATATGGTTCTAAAAGCTCTTGGGAGCCTGGGAGTGTCAAAGAACAACATAACCAGAGGAAGTAAAACATTTCCTGAGTCTTAGAAATGACCACATCTTCCATTTCATGAGGAAGTTTCTACTAATTAGACACAATTGTACAACAGAGACTTCATTGAACTATCCTAATATCAAAAATATATTCTGAACTACAGAAAAGAACACCTCGCACTGCCCAACACACACACACACACACACACACACACACACAATCTCTTTGTATCTCTTAAATTCATCTAACCATGAGCAATCATATGAAGTGGAGAGTAAGATGGTATGCCACACTGCATGACCAGGCATGCTTACTCCTCCACTTACAAGCTGTACAAATCAGCAAGGCTACCCTACCCCTCTTTGTGCCTCAGTTTCCTCTTCTGTAAAATGTGGATAATATAGGACTCAGTCTGGGTTAAATGCACAAATGTGTGTCATGGTGTGGGTATTGTGGGTTCACGAGGGACCGGACAGTTGAATGAAGACCCAGAGGCACCTTAAGAATGAGTCTCACCTTTCTCGGCTGCAGTGGGATCCAGCCTCTCAGGACCGAAGCACTTTCCCTTCGCCCAGGCATTTTTATTTTTCTCAATATTTGCATTTAGCCAACTAATTTCTATATGCTCAAAACAACCACCTGAAAGGAGCTCCCAAAAATACAATGCCAAGTTATTCCTCGATTCATCAGGTACCACAGTTTTCCTGATTTCCTGAACCAAGTTTTGCATAGGCCTTTGTATCCTTGGGAGACTCTGAGACAAGATTCACTCAGGGCAACAAGAGAAACTAAGGGTATCTGCTAAACAAAAGATGGATTAGGGCAAGGTGCTGCTCTCTGAGCCAGGCCAGGAGTAGCCCAGCAGGAATGCTGTCACAAGTGTGGGTGTGTCTGAAATATGACCTGGCTCATAATAACCTCTTTGTATGTATACACCATGCAAATGTCTTGATTCCAACAGATCCTTTTTAAAATTTTATTTGTATTATTTTTAGTTAGCATCCAAGATATTAGATACTGTGGTGGTTTGAATGAAAATGGCTCCTATAGGCTCATATATTTGCTTGCTTAGTAGTCCCCGTTGAACTGTTTGGAAAGGATTAGAAGATGTGACCTTGTTGGAGGAGGTGTGACCTTGTTGGAGGAGGTGTGACCTTGTTGGAGGAGGTGTGACCTTGTTGGAGGAGGTGTGACCTTGTTGGAGGAGGTGTGATCTTGTTGGAGGAGGTGTGTCACTGGGAGTGGGCTTTGAGGCTTCAAAAGCCCATGCCAGGCTCAGGCTCAGAGTTCTCTCTCTCTCTCTCTCTCTCTCTCTCTCTCTCTCTCTCTCTTTCTCTCTCTCTCTCTCTGCCTGCTGCCTGCAGATCAGGATGTAAAGCTGTCATCACCATGCCTGCTTGCCTGCCTGCTTGTTGTCATGCCTAGATCACCAGGACCCCCAAAAGACCACCATGGAGACCGAATCCCGTATGTAAAATCAAATAGCCTTTATTTTTAAACTCAGAGCTTGGACTCTCTGTCCGACACAATGAGAGCAGAGAGCCCAGAGCCCAGGCAGGGTGGGATTTTTTATCATAGAAGAGGTTGGGGTGAGAGGATTTCCAGGGTTCAGGACCCTGATTGGCTGNCATTTGTCTAGAGGTATAGGGAATGTTTGTAATGTCAGGTATTTCCTTTTCCTGGGTCCAGGTGTTGCCTGCCAGAAGCTGTGTCTGGGCTCCTAAGCCTGTCGTGGCAGCTGTGTGGTCCAGCTGTTTTGCTCCCCCCCACCCCGCCCCACTGCTATGATGATAATGGATTAACCCTCCAAAACTGTAAGCAAGCCCACAATTAAATGCTTTCTTCTATAAGTTGACTTCATCATAATGTCTCTTCACAGCAATAGAGCAGTAACTAGGACAGATACTAGGGTGGATTTTCTAACAAAGTATGTTCAGTAGATTTTCCTGCCTCCAGCCCCATTTCCCCACCCTCCCTCCACTATAAGCCCAACCCCAATGGGCACTCTTCTTTTGATCTGGGAGGTCCTTTTCTCTCTCTGACCTCAATGTGGTTATATGTAATTGCTCTGCTTGGTTCTCAGGCTTAATAGAGTCTTACAAGCTGCGTCGTGAGTCCAGCACCGCAATCCCCCAAGTGAGCCTCTGGCTGATATTATNCTAATTAGGTGGCCAGCCCAATTATTTATATTTTATCAAGATAGCTTTATTTTAGAAACAACTTACGGAAAAGGGGGAGGGAGCGAGTACAGGAATGGACACGGGAGTGATGCGATCCAGCGGAGAAATCTGGCTCAGTCTTCAGTCTGTCTTCCAAGACCGCAAGCAATCCAGAAACAGCAGGAGCAGGCTGGTCACATAGGCATCCCAAATTTTTAAGGGGCTCCCTGTGAACCACGCCCTTGGGGGGAGGTCTTAGACAGGTGTCGTGTTTACCTGTTGTCCTATAGGGGCTGTCCCATAGCCAAAAGCCAAAATAGCTATCTACTACAGGCCACTTATCTCAAGTTCCTGTGAGTCAGCTGAAAGTACAGTGGCTCTCACATTTNCTGTCAGTGGCTGATTACCACTTTGTGCACCTCTTTCCATCCACTTCAAGTTTCAGCTTAGATATCACTTCATTCTCTAGGAAAACTCCTTGACTTCTCCAGTCTCAGTATTCCTATCAGGCAGCCTGCACACCCTCAGGCTGACCAACTGTTACTGCTGCAGCCACATACACCTTGCCAATATTGTCACTTCTCTGATTTTTGAGCTTCTTGAAGACATAGACTACTCTGTCTTGCACACCTTTGTGTCCTTAGCACTTACCACAAGGCCTAGTATATGGTATGTGTGCTACAATATCTGTTCAGTGAATAATTGGCTGAGTCCCTAAAAGTCACATTGTTTAGGACAACANAAAGTTAGTTATATTTAATGCCATGTTACCCCAAAGGTACACACTATTAGATCGTACATTTTGTCCTCACCCAAAAANGCCACAAACAGGCTGGAGAGATGACTTGTGGTTTGAGGGTGCTTACTGCTCTTTTGAAGGACCCATGTTCAGTTCCCAGCACCCATATTAGATGGCTTACAACTTCCTGCAACTCCAGTTGCAGGGATCTGAAGCCCTTTGACCTCTGAGGGCTGTATGCACATAGTGCACATAAACTCACACGAGTACACATAAATATGATAAACAAATAAATAAATCTTTTTTATTACATCATAAACATACACAACAAATACTTGTATCCACAGTGGGAATCCTGAGAGGTTATTTGGGAGTTTCCTGGTAGCTTCAATTTGTCAGTGACCAAACATTTCCATGAACTTCTGTATCATTTTATTCTTCTTTTTCTATGAAAGATGTTGCTTTGGGGAATTTTCTCCTTTTGTTCCTACAACATCCAGATCTCTCTCTTTTCAGATCATTACTATTGACATATAAGTAAGCTGCAATATTCTTATTCTTTATAAAATGTAAACTTTATATTTAAAAAAAGTCTTTGGACCCTACCAATCCTTCTAGCAACTCTCCCATTTCTCTCTTCATGAAGGCAAAACTTGTGGGATATTTGTACACTGTTGTTCCATTGGAAGCTCTGCCTCAGCCCACCTCCTCCCTCTCCAAACCGTGCCCCTCTGAAAGCCTGCCAAGACTGTGCCTACAGGGTATTTAAGCCCCAATCCACAGACCTGCCACCTGATTTCTCCTCTTCCCCTGAGATCACCCAGGAGTGCTTTGCTCANATTAAACCTGGTCCTTTACTTTTAATTTGGCTCAATTTGGTTTATTGCATCAGCAGAGAAACTTACAACCAGGGATTCAAAATATCTATCAACNGTGCGAAGGTGTATTTCTGTGATTGGTGAAATAAAGAGCCAAATGGCCAGTTGCTAAGCAGGAGGTATAGATGGGACTTCCAGGCAGAGAAAGAGGAAGTAGGAGATGAATCTAGGCATGAGAGATGCCAGGAGACATGGAAGAAGCAGGATGGGTGATACATGACAGAACGTAGATTAATAGAAATGGGTTAATTTAAATTATAAGAGCTAGTTAAAAACAAGCCTAAGCTAAAGCCAAACTTTCATAATTAATAATAAGTCTCCATGTCATTATTTGGGAGCTGGCTGGTGAGACATAGAAAGATTTGTTACACAAAACCTTCAAAATAATTGTCCATGTCCCCAGCTCTAGTCCTCTTCTCCTGCTTTCCTGAATGGCTATGAAAGGCTTTGCTCCCCCTCCCCCTCACATGCCCCGTCCTGACTTTATGGGAAGGCTATTGTGAGTGTCCACACCGGTTGTCTTCTGCATTCTCCAGTGGCCAGCTCTTAGTTCTCATTTTATTAGGTCCACCAGCAGCATTTAACAATGAGCCACTCATTGCCCCCTGGCTCAGCCCTTCACTGGGCCTCAAGGATGCTGACTCTCCTTTGTCCCTAGACTCTCCTTCGTTCCTATTCCCCATTCTAGCTGGTCTCATCTGCTTCTTGATTCTTCTCCATTGCCAATGGTCACAAAACACCACAGAGCTGTTCTCAGCTTGTTCATGTGACCTCATACCCTCAGCAGCCGCTCTTCCTAAATTGTTTTTATCACTAGCACATTCCCTTGGGGGTCTGATTCATTCTCATGGCTGTAGATGNCACCTGTATACTCTGTGCCTAACAGACCTCCTGCCTGAACTGCAGACTGACAGGGCTCACTGCCAACTGGACATAGCCACCCCCATGGTGTTTTAAAGGCTAATTGTTACTATGCTCAGACTTAACTGTCTATGATGTAATTATTTATCTGTTATTGAATTCATGTATCAGTGTTTAAATTTCGCCTTTTATTTTCTATTGTTTGTCTCACTCCATTGCTTTGTTCTGTGCTGTCTTTAAAAATGCTTATTACCTCGGGACCTTTGCTAGTTCCGTTCCCTCTTCTGGAAACACTATTTTACCTCCAAACGGCCTGCTTCCTCGTCTTCCTCAAAAGCTTGTTCAAATAATCCGTTTTTAGTCAGCTTCTCCTGAGCACCTTTCAAAAAGTAGCAAGCTAGCCTCCATCCTTCCCTTCCTGTCTTATCCTCCACAGCACTTGGCACCACTTCAGATACTTCTATTTGTGTGTTATCTATNATGCCTCACTAGCTTTGAAGAGGCGGGGTTTAATNTGTTTTATTGACTATTTATTCCCCGACACATGCCAGATATTCTGTAAACAGGGTTTAAATGTACAGATCACACAGTATTTGGTATCAAGAGTAAGATTCCTGGGTAACTCGTGGTCAACATCTAGCTGGTCTTTCTTCTCTCCAGCTCATGCAATTAGACTTCCCAGGCCCCTCCTCACTACTCTATGTCTTTAGGCGCTATCATTGGTCTCATCCTAGTGAATTCTGACACATTTCTGAACATGTGAGCTTTCCTTCCTCCACTACAGGTTTTGTGCTGGGTAGTTTCATGTCAACTTGATGAGAGCTAGTAGTCGGAGAGGAGAGATCTTCAGTTGTGGAAATACAGAGGTCTGTAGCAAGCCTGTAGGACATTTTCTTAACTAGTGATCCATGGGGGAGGGCCCAGCCCATGGTGGGTGGGGCTACCCCTGGGCTGGTAGTTTTGGGTTCTATAAGAAAGCAAGCTGTCTGAGGCAGATGGAAGAGCTGTCCCCATTACTCATCTGTCATGTGGTGACATGGGTGGGGGAGAGATCCCCCCACTCCTGCCTCAGGTGTGAGAGCTGGCCCTGAGGTCGTCATAAGAGCAAGAGAGGTATCCCTGCCCCTCATCAGGTGCAGCCCTCAGGAGAATGTCCCTACACTTCACNTGGGCAACACAGTAGAGCTGGCCCTAAAGGTATAGGCATAGGAGAACCGATCCTGAGGATGTGAAAGCAGGAGAACTGACCCCATCCCTTGCTCACTCCTGCAAGGGGTGAACGGGCCAGGGCAGTGCTGGAGAGCTCACCCTGGTGGTGAAGACAGTGGAGAGCTGGCGGGCTGACCAACTCTGCAACTACTCAGAGCCCGAGTTAAGTGTTGGCCCACCCAACATCCACTCCATCTGTGATCTGCTGGAGCACAGGTCCGGCAGACCCAAGTCTACAGGATCTCCATGACACAAGGCAGCAACGGGATGTCCAGGAAGAGTCCCAGTGAGGGTCCAGTGTTGATAGTGTAACAGAGACCAGGGGCCTCAAACCAAACCAATGATTCTTGCGATGAACACCTGTGTGTAAAGATGTATGGATAAAGGGATTTACTGTGTGACTCACCATGTCACACTGCAGCTTCCATGGCAAGATTTTCCCTTTCTTCCTTTTTTTCCTTTTTTTTATGTTAAATTTTACTTTGTTTTATTGGGGGGGTTGCAGGGCCAGAGGGCGGATATGAAGGGACAGGAGATGGGTGGGATCGGGATGCAGGATGTGAAACACACAAAGAATAAATATAAAAGGAAAGTCAATAAAAAGGAAGGGGAGAGTTGCGTCATCTGCCATGGATGTGACCTGGTCCTTCACTCCACAGATTAGGAAGCTAAGAACCAGAGAGGCTGAAGATTACATTTCCAGTTGAGAGTGGAGCTTCTATGCTAGCTTGCAGGCCAAGAGGGACTTTTGGCCCAGGGTGCTCTACTGAGCTGGAGACTGGCTTTCCCAAAACCTTGCTTCCACTTCTAAGATAGCCTGGTTACACAGCAGGCTGGTNCTACATGGACCTCTCAAGAGCTTTCTCTCAGCTTTCTCTGCCTGCTGCTGCCACCCAGGCTCCAAATATTGCTGATACTTAGACTCCAACCTCAAGTTGTCACAGATATAGTTTCATTCCCTAGTGACCCAAGCTGTCAGAGGCAAGGTTGCTCTATTGAAGCCAAGTGGCCATGCCTATACCACCTTGAAGAGCTCCAAGTGTCTTCTGGATTCATGTTTTGGGGCCGTCTTGTTTATTGTCTCTCCTGTCTGCTTTTTTTTCTACCTGATTTGTAAACCTCTTCAAAAAAAGGTTTATTTATTTTTATTTTATGTGTTTTGCCTGCATATGTGTATTTACATATATGTCATGTGCAGCAGTATCCATGGAAGCCAGAAAAGAGCATAGGATTCCCTAGAACTACAGTTACAGGTGGTCATGAGCTGTCCTGTGCATGCTGGGAACCAAATTCTGGTACTCTGCAAGAGTAGGCATTGCTCTTAACCTCTGAACCATCTCTTGGCCCCAACTTCTTTTTTAAGGGAAAGGATTCATTAAGTTGGACCCTCCACAGTCTGCCTTCAAGCCTTGGCATGAGATACGTCAGTAACTGGAAGGGTAAACAGATCAACAAATAATTTATCTATGATTAAGAAAGCATGAGGATTTGTGGGTTTTAAATTATCTTGTTAATATTTATGTTGCAATTAAAAAAAAAAAACCTAAATGTAACTTTTTGTGGTGATATATTGTGTATCCTAATAAACTTGCCTGAGGATCAAAGGACAGAATCAGCCACTAGATTAAACATAGAGATCAGGCAGTGGTGGCACACACCTTTAATCCTATCCCTCGGGAGGCAGAGATCCATTTGGATCTCTGTGAGTTCAAGGCCAACACTGGGAACAGAGCCAGGCATGGTGGGACACCCCTTTAATCCTAGCACTTGAGATCTCATGCTTTTACTTGAGAAGCACACACTTTAATCCCAGGAAGTGATGGCTGGGCAGAGAAAGGTGTGTAAGGCGTGAGGAAACAGGAACTCACTCTCTTTAGGCTGAGGAATTCATAGAGGTAAGAACTAGTGGCTGGCTGTTCTGCTTCTCTGATCTTTCAGCTTTCACCCTGATATCTGGCTCTGGTTTTTTATTAAAAGACCATCTAAGGTTTGAACAACTTTNCTTTCTGTTTCATGTCTCAAAGGTAGTATTACTCCAGANTCAGCTGAACTTCACTCTAGTTATGTACATAAGACATTCTCAACTCACAACAGCTGTGAAATGCAGCTGTGTTTATAATTGGTCATAGATGGCACATAATGAAGGTATAACATGTTATCCAAACATTCTGTTTGAAGGATAAACAAGAGGGTAATAAATCCATCAATTATTCTTTCCGGCTATAGACTCCACCACATTCAGCTTTTAACTTGTCTGTCTACTCTTAAGGTGGCAAAAATGTAAATCCATAATATTGATAGTTTGGTGCATTGTTTAAAACCACAAGGCAAGAGTCCTGGGATCATGTCTTGGGTGCTTTTGTTTTGTATGGACTGGAATGTCTATCTCTGTGCACAGTTAATGCATTATGCTGTTCAAGGTCAAGTTTTTAATCTTCCTCTGTTGTCTTTCCTTGTTCCTAGGGTGAGTGGGGATGAGGGTTGAATGTAGGTGGCCACTGACCACATTGAGTAACTACACAGAGAAAGGTGTTTCAAAGATGAAAGCTGCCTTTCACTCATTTGAATGCCCAGGACATGCATAGTGGGTACTTAGTACTTGTTTATTGAATAATGACATTGCCTACTACGTGGCTTTGTGTGTGTGTGTGTGTGTGTGAGAGAGAGAGAGAGAGAGAGAGAGAGAGAGAGAGAAGGATTGAAAGAGCCACCTTTGTATTGTTCTTTGACACAATTCTTTAGTTGCTATCTTTCACTATTTTGGTATATGATGTAAGACCTTCCTCACTGTTGTTTTAGCATTGATACATGATTTATTAAACTTATTTTTAAGATAGTATTTACTTTCTGTGCAAAATCTAGTTACAAGAGTGATGTGATGTCATTCACACAATTTGAAAACATGGGACGAAAGTCTGAAAGAGGAAAGTACGTGACCCTTACGCATGCCCCAGAGACACACTGTCAACACGNGCCTGGTGGTGGTTCCATCACATGTAGCAGTGCCTTGCATATTTAAATAAATAACATTATTTCTCATTGCCTTGTTTTTGGAGAAGATATCTTTAAAATAGAGACATTTCCATAGGCTGTGAAGGGGAATGGCACGCTTAAGGAGCAAAAGTACTTTTTCAGTCACGTTTCTAGTTGACATCTTATTTTTCTCATTAAAACTCGTTTACAAGCAGCAAAAACTAGCTTTCACTAACTGAGGCAATAGGAGGCTTTAAAGTCAGACTCTAGGAGTCATTGCTCATGGACTGAAGGGAGACTGAAGAATAGGGACCTCCAGTAGTCAGGGGACACCATGGGGAAGACCAGAACTACTGCCCTTGATGGCCCTAAGATCAAGAACTCAAATACTGGAAGATAGTGGTTTGAATTTGTGTGCTCTTGAACTCAGACCGCACAGTACTCTCTGACTGCTGCAGCTGATGTAGGTGGAGAGAGGCAAACAGTTCCGGAGTCCTCCCATGCTTCTTCTCTTTGTATAAGCCAATTAGCAAATGGGCCACTTCCTACAGTTGGGAACAACAGAAGAGAGCATTGTGGGCAAGTGTGGGGATGATTAGATGAAAGGTTTGATATGGGTCATGCTGAGTTTGAAATGTCATGATGCTTCAAAATGTGTTTACTAGGCCTCTGGNTGCCCAGGTCCCAGGCACAGTCTCTGCTGCAGTCAGCAGGCTCCCTTCCCCCCTGCCCTGTGCCCTGGGAGATCAGTGGAGGGAGTATAGTGGGTACCCATTTCCCTGGCTTCCTCCTTGCAGGGCTGCTGAGGGTTGCTGAATGCTTCAGCCAGGGCCCAGAGCACTTGCTTTCTCCTGTGTCCCACTTCCTGCTCTCTCTCCCTCTTCTTAAGTTCTGACTAGGCTCTTGTTTGTTCTAGAATTTGACCCAACCCCATACAACTTCCCAATATTCTGTCTACCCCTCCTATTGGAATCCTAATGCATCACCAGTTTCTGCCAGGATCCTGAGAAACCCATGAGCTCAGAGCAGAAGCTCAGTTGGGACCCGTGCTTCGTGGGCCATCTGCTTACAGATGTAGCAAATGCTAAAGGGGAAGGTGAGTTTCTTCATGAGAATCCCACAAGGAGAGGGAATTGAAAACTGCTAGGGAACTCATTGCCTTTCACTGGAGCAGGTGGGGGTGGGGGACGACGACGAACAACAAGGACTCAATGAAAGAGACCTCCTNGGGAAACCCTGGATTCCACCAGAAAGAGAATGGGTATTTGGACTGCTCTAATCTAAGGACTTAAGAGTGTGAGTGAGAGAGGCAGCTTCCTACACGGAAATCACAGTGAAAATGGAGGCTGGGTGGCTGGCTCATTGCATATAAGCAGTTTACACACCTATATAATTTTATTAAAGTGGGATAAACAGATTCTTCATTTATGATGAAATAGAGATATAAAAGAGTGGTTTATTTATTTTGTCATGGGAATAAAGTGTGGAAATAATTCGGGTCTACTCCGTGGTATGTGGAACCAACTGGATGGCAGGTGACTAGAGAGCACAAGTAGCTGTCCTGGCCACATCGTCCTGATTTGGGGCAGTTACTTGTGCTCCAACAATCTTTTCTGCCTTCAGTTNAATAAGACATTTCCCAGATATTACATATAGCACAGCTCTTTGTCTAAAACTTAGATGAGTGACCAGAAAAATACCTTTGTTTCTGATGACTATTTGCCCATGTTAAAAATCAAAAGTTGAAGTATGAAGAAAATAAAGGATAATAGAAATCTTGTCACTTCTCCCAAAACATGTCACTTTGTAACCCGTTTTGTTTTCTGTTCGAGTATTTCTTTGAAAAAGAAAATATGTGTGTGTGTGTGTGTGTGTGTGTGTGTGTGTGTGTGTGTGTGTGTGTAGAGGACAGAAGAGAACACTAGATCCTTTAGAGCTAGAGTTACAGGTCTTTGTGAGATGCCTAGCTTGTTTGTAAGGTATTTGCTGGACACCCAGCTCGCTTGTTATGTGGGTGCTGAGATTTGAACTCTGATCCTCACGATTTTACAGCAAGTGCTCTTAACTACTGAGCCATCTCTCCAGCTCCCTCAAGTATTTCCTTTTTAAAGGGAGAGGAGTTTTAATGACTCCTTGCTGGTCATAGGTGCCCTATAACATTCTTTAGGTCCCCTAGTCCAAAGCACCAATGAAAAATATTAAATGATAACAGTAACTTAACCGCAGGTTGACACAGCTTGNGAGATCCCCCAAACCAACCCAGAAGCACCTGCAAAGAACTACTGACCTGGGAAATGAGACAGCAACAGATAGAGGCATATATCCAAGTGAAGGGCAGCCTCACTGCAGAAACAGGCCTCTTGCAGCATGTCCTGACTTCAGTGATTTCAAACTACCAGAGTGTTTGATTCATGGGCACACATCATGTCTTGCTTCAGACNTGAACATGCACACATGACTCCTGGCTACACATCACCTTGCAGATAGAAACAAACTGTGGACTGTTTCTGCTGTGCTGAATGGGGCCATAAATTTCTGTGGGAGATGAAAATTCCACAGTAGGCCGTCATTACCATGTCATCAAAGCGCTTCTTCCTCCAACAAATATGTTTATGGGGCCAGTAGGAAAGGTAAACTTTCAGAGAATTTGGCTCATTAAGCAAGACAAAACAACCAAAAGAAAAAAGAAAAGTCTCCAGAATCTGAAATAGAAACAATTTCAAAGTCCAGCAAGGGTAGGTTGGGCGAGGAGAGTGATAGGATTTTTCTCATTGGAGATAGATCCTTTTTATGCAGGAATGTTACCATTTAGAGGACCAATTGCTGCTCTTTCTGGAAAATTGCTCTTGAATTCTGAAGTCATCAAACCCTTTTCTGGATATGAAGAAGGGAGCATGGTGAAAGGATTATAATACAAATAGCATCTAGCACATGAGATGTTTGGTAAGAAAAATATGTGACCATGAATGACAGATAATGTACTACATTTTAAATTGTTCTACCAATGTTATTTAAATCATTATCTTCTTTGTCTCCTAGCCCTGGCACAGATGTAATTATTTAGCCAGCAGGAGTTATATGTATTCTTCTGTTATAATTATTAGGTCCCAGAGAGCCCTAGGTTATTAGTTGAAGAGTTGCTATCTTAGCCAGATGGCCTGAGAGTTGTGCACAGCTCTGCTGAGTGGGAGAATTGGTGAGTCATCGTGTGATTCTACCCATTTGTGTGGGCAGAGAATTGCTTAACTTGAACCTAACACAGGCAATTAAAGAGACCACTCTGGAAACTCAACAGGACCGGTAGTTCTCTAAGACTATAAAATGGTTTCAAGGGTTGGATTATGGAAGTGTTCATTTGGTTCTTGGTAAACTCTGTCCTCTGGATTGTACCCCTCATTGGTGACAATGGTTGGATAATTCATACTGATAAATTTTGAATGTCCGTGTAGTACCATAGCAGGAGGCTGCAGGAAAACAGCATACTTCTTGGCCATTTTTCCCTCTAGAAGGAATTCTGAGGGTCTCACCTTCATGTCTAGTAATAATCGTAACTTTANGTTTTATAAAAACATTTAATGAGATTTAGTAATAGTTTTAAATAGTAAATAAAAAGCAAACTTTGTTTATAATTTGTTTACAGTATATAAAATATAAATTTAAACCAACTTTGTTTAAAATTTTGATAATCATGCTACAATATGGATGGACCTTGAGAACATCATTCTAAGTGGAATAAATGATAGAAATACCAAATACTATAGTATTGTGTGTGTGTATGTGTATGTGTGTGTATATGTGTGTGTATGTGTGTGTGTAT
>LZPO01097303.1:54809-69127 GCA_001675575.1 Neotoma lepida | reverse complement strand
AAAGAGTAAAAACAAACAAACAAACAACTACAGGTTCTGGGGGCCAAACTCAGGTTATCAGGCATGAGAATCACCTTTACCTGCTGAGCCATCTTCCTGGTCCAGAACACCTGTCTTTCTACATTGGAAACACTAGCAAATCTATATACTATAGCTCTAAAACAATGCCAATCTTTTACTAAGTGGAGCTTTCAATTTTTTTAAAAATGGCTATTTCTATTACCAACTGTAGAGAAGTAAGATCAGTGGGAGCATATGGACAATTACTACTCTTGGATGGTGAGATTATTGTGCTTTTTATTGTTGATGATTAAACTTTCCTGGATTTTTGTATCTTGTAAAATAACTTTATAGTCATTTTATAATCAGAAATGTTAATTAAAGGATGTTTTATACACTTTTATAGTTAAAAATTCTCATTCTTCTTGCATGATTCTATCTGGCTTCCCAATAATAACAACAACAGAAATTAAACTAAATCAAGGAAATAGTATCTGTTCATTTCATTGATAGGCAAAAGAACCAATGACTACCCAGGCATGGCAGCCTACAGACATAAGAACTTAAACTGAGGAGTAGGTCTTAGCATGAAGGTCAAAGGTAGAATTTTTAAAGACCTTGTGGGCAGCTTGCAAGCCTTTGAAAGTATGGAACAAGAAAGGGAATCTCACTGTCAGGGAATGGGGTAACAGAGTGTTCTCTGGGAAGCTTAGCTTCCCATTCTATGCTGGGAAAGTGCCCTTCAAAGGAACTGGACAGATAGGCTTGGAGTAGCGAAACACTCAGCTGCCACAGTGGCACCCTCAGTGATCGGCATGTTGAAAGCCTATGTGTGGTGGGGCGGGGGGTGGTCCCTATCTCATCTGTGTCATCATTGGAGGGGCTGGGAGCTCCACTGGTTTAAGAGTATAATCTCAGAGATTGGTACCCAAGGGGAAAAGGAAGTGGCTGAGGGGAAAAGGAAGTGGCTGAGGTGCTGGTTGCTCTTTTCTCAGCCACTAAGCTCCTATGTGTTTTGTCATTTCACAGGCTTGTGGTCAAGGCTGCAAGAAAGGTAGGGATGGAGAAGGCCTTTCTGACAGCGTGGTCCTCACATCTGAGACTTCTAACCACTCTATTTCACAAATGAGGAAACAGGAAGTGGAGTTAAGAGGAAACAGGGCTGGGAGTGGTCAATTTAACACCCNAGAAGGCAGGATTCTTTACAAATGCAGGTTCTCCAGCCACTGTAGGTGCTAAAAATCATTTCACTGTCATTTCTGATAGCATCAACCATCTCTGTTAACTCATGACATCCGAGTCTGCTAGAGCTGTGCAACCTACAAAGCGGACAAGTCATTTCCTAGTTGCAAGTGTATGAAGCAAGGGCCAATTAATAACTAAAACTAGTACTTATTATAGAGATAACCTATAACAGAGGAGAGATGGCAAGACATTTTTAGAACCCTGGCACCTCCCAGAGGGCACAGATGGTGGTGACATTAACAAAGGAGTGGAGTCCCATCCTCTAGAGTACACATCTTCCCTTCACTTCACTTGCATCCATTTCTATTTCGTACAACNCAAGCAGGGTTCTTAGCAAAAAGGTTGGCACTTCTTCCTGCCCAGGGCCTCCTCTAATGTGAAGACGAAAATTCCCAGGTGTCTGTTAGGCCACCTGCCTGTTGAGCTCTGTCTCAGAAACCGAGATAGGAGGCTTATGCTCAGAGCAGGAAAATAACCAGTTGGATCAGTAGGTNAGAGCCTGGAGCATAAACAGGGCTGAGACAAAGAGACAAAGAGAAGGTCAGCCTTAAGTGGGTCAGGAGACCCAAGTGGACCGAGTGGGTCTGGACAGCTCTCTGGGAGGCCTGCCACGGGGAAGTAAGGCCTGCCACTGCCCCACCCTCTCCAGGGGCAGGGTGACTCAGCACTTCCTATTATTACAAAGGGCCAAACCCAGGAGGCCCTGTCAAGGCTGACTGCTGTAAAACTATACTGTTCTCCTTCTGGCTCCTGGTACTCTCTGTCTGTACAGTAAAAGCCTGTTCCAGAAGGGANGTGTGCAACTCATCCCAGTATTTGATGGTACTTTTCTTTTTCCTCGAGCCAACAGCTGGGNTTAGCTAGACTTTGGGCTGATGTTAGCTGCTTTTGTCAGTATTGTTCCATAATAACTACCATTTATTGGTGATCCCTAGGTGCCCATGTTATGTGAACAACTTTACAAGGACATTTTGTGTACATCTCAGAAGTTGACAATAAGGTAAGAATGACCATGTCTATTTGCAAATGAGAAGCAGGAGGCTTAGTAATGATGTTATGTTATGGGGTACTTGAAGAGAAAAACTCCCCAGAGGCCTGAATAAGTCGAATGGGGTCTTTAGTAACCACTCATGGGATTGGGATTGTCCCAAGCAGATGAGTGGGAAGCATCCCCAACCTCTACGACTGTGATGTGTACAGAGAAAGGCAGCTCTGGATATCTGCAGAAAGCCAGCCTTCTTTACAGAANAGGACAGAGAGCGGTGAAATGGTCAGTTAACCTTTAGCTCAGGGTCCCGTTGTACAGGAATTTAGGGCTGGTCCAGACACTAGTTTTACCCAAGATAGTTTTAGCACTTAAAGTACTCTTAGGAATACTTTCATGAGATGGCATAACAATAGTTCAGTAGCCTGCTACAGTTAGATTGTCCAGGGACTAAGAGTCTAACTCAAGCCTTTTGATTTTTAAAAGTATTACATACATTTGTGTGTGTGCACATGCCTGCCTTTGTGAGTGTGGTCAGTTCTCTATCTAGTTTCAGGGGCTTGAACACCTAGAGGAGTAGGAATGTTTACATTCTTTATATCTCTTTAAGATGGATGTATTTTGTTACCTCCATTATCCATGTGTGGATTCTGTAGATCTATTATCTAGGTCTAGATTCTTACAGCCACTAAGACAGGAGGGTATTCAATGTGACTAGAGAGGCATCTTACACACAATGTGCCCTGTCTCTTACTCTCTGAAATTATACTTTTACAGTACTACAGTACCTGGGTATAGCGCCAGAGGCAGGGCATTGCTTTCCAAGAGTTATCAGCTCTACACATTGTCCTCAGAAGCAAACTCATTGACCACAAAGACTTGCTGTTGCTTGTTTCCTTATCCTTAGCTGCAGGCTCCTAGAAAGTGACCTTTATGTACTGGGTTAGGAATGCATAAATAAAGAGGTGAGGGTGAGTAAGGCAGTCTCCCTTGAAGACTGATACTCTTTCTTATATAACTGATATTTTTTACGTTGTCGCTCGGAAANTAGGAAGGAATNGTTCATAGATGATAACACAGGCTAGGGATGTAGTCAGGTCCAGGTGGAAAATTTCGGGGCNTNGGCCCCATAGTGCAGGGGCCTGGAAAGCTGGTGGATACTACACTTCCAACCTTGCTTTCTTTCTCCTTCAATGTCTCTAAATTGCCTTCTCCTTTCTTCCAGCTGAGTAAGGAGAGGTATCCTGGATTTAAGGTTAAAGCCTCCACGTTTGAGTCTCCAACATTTAAAAAAAAAATCTCTTTCTCTGTTGATGTCAAGTAAACTAGATATTCTTCCTTCAGGAAAAACAAATCGAAAGCAAAACATTTTGCGGCTCTAAACTTCTTCATACTCACTACTATCTCATTTCTTCCTATTTATTTATTTATTTATTTATTTATTTATTTATTTATTTTGGAGATAGTGCTAAGGATGGAATGCAGACTTGCTAAGCAGGTTCTCTGCCACTAAGCTACATCCTAGCCCTAATTTAGTCTTAAACTTGATGGAGGATCTGCCTGTCTTAATCTTCATGTGTTTGTTCCCCAATAATTTTCACGAAACCTGGCTTCTGATTCTGCTACATTACTAATTCCCCTCCCTTTACATTAGCTATCTGGTTGTACTTTCTTCCTTTTATAAGTATAACTCTTCTAAGCTTTCCTTGGCTATCTGGGTGTACGAGTAGAGACATCATCATACCCTTGAGACTAGGTGTGTGCATCTGTCTGGAAGTTGAGGCAACTCTGGCTTCCCTAACACTAGCTGCTTTTTCTCTCCTTCCTCTTGTTTTCACTGCTGTTTGAAATCAGTGCTGGGCACTGATGGCAAGGCAGCAGAGCTGGAGTGTTGAGGCTAGCAGNGCCAGTCTTGAAGCCGTGTACAATGGTGCGACCCCTCCATTACAGCAGCATAGCAAATACCCTACTAAGTGCCTACATTCTAAAAGCAACTTGCAACCATTCCAGAAACATAACTTGCAGATAAAATCAAAGATGACAATACAATTCTTGTGAATCCTCTTACTTTTCTGGTAATAATTCTCAGCAACCTGCATTTATGTGCCTTCTTTTCTTCCACCTACCTATGTGCTTGAGTATACCCTAGGACTAATTTTCTGCTTTTTGTCCCTCTGTGGTTTTGTCACAGAGGATGACTTGTGTGTGACTGATTTGGTCATTCATTTGTTTATTCATGCAAAACAATCTGGTGAGGAACTATGTTCTGCTAAGTTCTGGGAATACAAAATGAAAATGAATCAGATGTGGTTCCCAGGTGCAGGGAGTCCACAGGTGAGATAGGAGAGGGAAAAGCAGATATACAAAAGGACTTTTAATGTGGTCTCTTAGTTAGGATTTCTGTTGCTGTGGAGAGACACCATGACCACGGCAACTCTTCTAAAAGAAAACATTTAATTGGGGTGGCTTACAGTTTCAGAGGTTCAGTTCATTACCATCATGGTGGGACATGGCAGCATGCAGGCAGACATGGTGCTGGAGCTGAGAGTGCTACATCTTGATCAGCAGGCAACAGGAAGTGGTCTAGGACACTAGGTGTATATATATATGAGACTTCAAAGCCCACCCCCACAATGACACACTTCCTCCAACAAGGCCATACCTGTTGCAACAAAGCCACACCTCCTAATAGTGCCATTCCCTTTGGGGGCCATTTTCTTTCAAACCACCACATTCCACTCTATGACTCCCAAAGGCTTGTAGCCATATCATAATGCAAAAAAATGCATTCAGTCCAATTTCAAAAGTCCCCATAGTCTATCATNGTCTCAACAATGTTTAAAACTCCAAAGTTCAAAGTCTCTTCTGAGATTCATGCTATCTCTTAACTGTAATCCCCTGTAAAATCAAAATCAAAAAACAGATCATATACTTCTAACATATAATGGCACAGGAAATACATTACTGTTCCAAAATGTAGGGAAGGGAGCATGGTGAGGAAATACTGGAGTAAAGCAAGGCCAAAAACCAGCCTGGCAAACTCCAAACTCTGCATTTCCAACTCCTTTAAACTTTGTTGACTGCAACTCACTTCTTTCTCTTGGTCTTGTTCCACTCCCTGTTAGCAATTTTTCCTCAGCAGATGTCCCATGGCTCTGGTTTCTCCAACATCTTGGGGTCTCCAAGACGATCCAGGTTTCAACTTCACAGCTTCACACAATGGCCTCTCTAGGCCTCCATTGAGGGAAACCCTGACACATGCCTGGCCTCAGTGACATTCATTAGTCATGGAGGCAAATTCCTTAGCTTCTTTCTTCTATCATTAACTCGGTGGCTGAAGCTGCCAAGGTCAGCTGCTTGCTGGGGCTGGAACATGGCCCCCCTCNTTCAATTACATCTTTACCAGTTTTCTATTTTTCATAGTTTTCTTCACTGCCAAAGCGTGGCTGTCCTTGAACTTGCTCTATAGACCAGGATGGCCTCAAACTCAGAGCCCTGCCAGCCTTTTGCCTACCCAGTGCAGTGATTAAAGGTGTGCAACACTACATGCAGCTCTAAGATTTTCTTTCTATCTTTCCTTTTTTCTCTTTCTTCTTCTTTTTTTTTTAGATTTTAACAATTTTTTAGATTTATTGTTTATTTAGCCTTTCACAGCTCACCCTACACACAGAAAGGTAATTTGTAGTGAGTCATTGATTTTGTAGTTTATGTGGGGGAATGGTTCAAGTAGAATTGATGTCAGCTATTGGTACTGCAGAGCAAAGGGGGACCTAGGTATACCCATCAAGATGATCACACCCATGAGGGCTGAATGGCAGGCTAGAAGACAAAGTCCNTCTCCCAACAAAGGTATTTTTTTTTGGCGGGGGGGCTGTTTCGAGACAGGGTTTCTCTGTGTAGCTTTTGGAGCCTTTCCTGGAACTCACTTTGTAGACCAGGCTGGCCTCAAACTCACAGAGATTCACTTGCCTCTGCCTCCTGAGTGCTGGGATTAAAGGCGTGTGCCACCACTGCCCAGCCTTTTTTTTTCTTTTTTTCCCAACAAAGGTACTTTTTTAGAAGATATAGCTCAGCAGAGAGTGCTTGCTAGTATGCAGATGGCTCTAGGTGTTGTAAAACGGCACATGGTGGCCTTGGCAGGTTTGAGCCAAAGTGAAAAGACAGCCACACCATGCAGATGGGGCAGTGGTGGCATGGCGCAGTGAAAAGTTACATCATGCAGACACAGCATCCACGTGGAAAATTTTATTATGAAGGGAGGAGGGGAGAGGGAAGAGAGAGAAAGACAGAGAGAGAGAAAGAGAGGGAAAGAGAGAAAAGCAGAGGTGTGCCCAGCCTCATGGAAGGAGAGAGGGAGAGAAGAAGGAAGAGGAAGGAGGGGGGTTTCCTCTTAAAAGGAGATTTTCGTCAGGATGCTGGGTGGGTCACCAAGGGATGGGCCAGAATGCCAACATTCCTCCATTTTTTATTATTATAAAAAGGTGAATTATAGATAGCAAGTGTGGGGGAGAATGAGGGCATCAAATTCTCGAGACTGCTTCCTGCTGATTTGAGGATGAAGTGGGGAGGGGGAAGGTGGGAGTCACACATGGCAGGAGGTGTGAGTGAAGAAGCATTCGGTTAGCTGTCATCCCGGAGATCCCTTGAGGGAGCTGAGAAGCCAGGTTGCTAGGGAAAAAACAGATTGTTATCATTGGTCTCATGAGTGGGGCTAGCCATGGGAAGAGTGATAACCGCCAGAAAGAATGGGATGGAGAAGTTCACTGGTTGTACAGAGGAGGCCAGGGAGAATGAGCCAGACAAAAGAACAGATATGCTTTTGAGTCTGGAGTGGTGGTAACAGCAGCGATGTTCTAGGAGTCTGGAGGGATGGCATGCCAAAAATCAGGAGTACAGGAGCCATCACATCTGCTGTTCTCTGAAAGTGAGAAATGCCCCCGTCCATCCTGTAAAAATGTCAACAAATTAGGAGATAACATAATTTTTATGAGTGGGCGTGTGGGTGAAGCCAACCTGCTGGTATTTGCCCAGTTGGTGTCCTTGGTTGGTGCAGCGGCTGGTGGTATATCTGGAGGGCTGGTCTTGGCACGAGTCTGGCAGGAAGGGTGGGCCTGTGCAGGAACCTGCAAGTGTCTGTAAAACAAATGGAACAGACCTACATCTTGGTGTCATAGCAAAAGCTAGGCTTTGGGTTAAAAGGAGAAATTTACTGAATGGAAGTGGTTGAGTGAGTGAAGGAGGAGGGAGGCTTCCCTAAACATCATCAGATCTGAGGATAAGTGAGTGAACAGAAGGGAGACAGCTCTCCTTTTCCTATTGTCACATAAAGAAACCTTAAAGCTGTTTCTTTTTATCTAATTCACCAGGAGATACTGAGAGTAGTATTTGCTCTAAGAGTGAGGCCTGTGAATTTTACATAGAGAACTGAGAAGGCAGCTGAAGCCTTGGTTGCTGCTCTGATGTCAAATGACATCAGAGATCTGAGGATAAATTTTACCTGAGTTAGTGATTGAAAGTGACAGAGACTTACTTGATGGCTACTTAGTCAGTCACCCCAGGTTCCTCCATGGTCGTTGAGGGCAGAGGTCTCAGGGAAACAACATCAGTCTTCACCTGCCAGGCCTCAGAAGATCCAACAGTTGTGGGACTTATGGGAAGGACCAGCCCACCTCATCTAGGCAAAAGTGAGACAATGGGTTCCCAGAGTCCTGTTGTCCATGGTCCTGAAGAAGGCCCTGACAATAGTCAAAGCAAAAGGCAGTAGGTGAGGTGAAACACAGTGTTTGCTCAGTGGCTGATGCTGCCACTCTGGAGCAAGTTCCAGGCCATCTACCTTCTTTAGAGGAAATGAAGGTGCTGCCAGAGGCCAGCATGTCTCTCTATCACAAAAAGCCTTTTAATTAAACATTTGAAATGCCACATTCTGCAGATCTCTGAGCATTTGAGGACTGTCTGTCCATTAGATATGAATGGCTGACGATCAGCTTATGTTCCCTAGAAGTCTCCAATATGTTAGCAGTTTTGATAAGACTAGGATTTACTGTCTCCTGANAAGGCAAAGAAGAGTGACAGGGGAAGATCCCAGGGCCAAATGGGAACAGGAGAAAAGGGGCTTGTGAGTCAGAGTGTGGCACAACTCTGAGAAAAGGACCCTCTGAGAAAAGGACCCTCTTGGGGGACCAGAAATTCCATCAAGAATGTATATCTTCTTTATCAAAATACCTTACTGATCAAATCTATGTCATTATTTATTTAAATTCTCTAGAAGCTTGCTGTTGAATATTTGGCAAAGATAGAGGTGTGAATCTCTAAGTTAACTTTTGTTAATCTGAATAGATCTTTATAAATTTAAATTTCTATTGTTATATAGAGTGTACTATAAACCAATATTGAATCAAATATAGCTTTATATTAAATGACATATTCTCAGATCTCTAAAGGTGTTTGAGGACCAGGGAAACAAAATCTATTGGGTATATCTATATTGGACAAATGTTTAGGCTTAACTTTGAGAGCGTATATAAGTTAAATCTGGACATACAGTTTTCCGAATTAGTTACAGTTTATCAATGGTAGCAAAAGCAAGAAGATAGAGTCTCTAGTTTTCAGCTGTGGTCCTAAGATATATAAAGAAAATCAAATTTTAACCTTGCAAACAATTTAGTTTTAATATCAATGGCCTTATTCTTAGGTCATAAAGTCTGGCTGTCAACAAGATTTATCCCTGTACATGGATACACAGGTGCAGCTTTAATATCTCAGTAAACCAGCATGGCNCCTGCTCACGTGGTCAGTCTCAGCATGGCAGACCATGTGGTGTTTTCCAGAGCAGTTCTAATCTGGAATTACAAGTTTATAGATTTCATTACATCAGATTCAGCAAAGCCTAGAGGCAAATCCCAAGCCTGGGCAGCTAGTTGTAATAATCAGCTGAGCTATAACCAAGACACACAGAACACACAAATCCAGACATCCACAACAAGTTAAAACAAGCATGCAGTGGCCATATGTTTATACGTTTCCGTCTACACATAGAAAGTAGGCAGGATTTTTAACAAACAAAACTTTTAACAGAAAGATGTACAAACTTTTCCTGGGAAACCATGTCAGATGACCAACTTAAAATAAACCACATTCCCCAGCCATAACACCACTCCTACTAGGTTGGGCAGTCCACTGCCCAGGGAAGTCACTGCAGCTGCCAATCAAGTGGCCATCTACATCATGATGAGGTCACCAGCCAAGATGGAGGAGAGTCATGTGGTTGCTGCTCAAAACGTTTTTTTTTTTCCTAAATAGGTAAATCTAAGTCATATGCATATACATATAGAGATATATTAACGGGAGTTGAGTAAATAAGAAGAAAGGGAGAAGGAAGAAAGTGGAGAAATGTTTCTTGGTCCCCTGACTGTCTGGCCCAAGGAACACTGAGGCCAGTCTCACATCCAGGGGGATGGTCAGAGGCGGGTAGCTCTGCCAGAGACCTGAGTGGTGGTATTGAATGGCAGGCAAAGCCGCTGGTGAACAAGAACGCAGACTTGTTACAGACCGGAGGGAGCAGATCTGCCGCTGGTGAAGGTAAGTAAGTGGGTACCTTCGGCAGGCCCTGCCAAGGAATGCCACCAAGCAAACACACCACACGCAGCAGAGTTAGTGGAAGAGGTTTGAGGGAAGGGGAAAGGAAAAGCCTGGGAGACCACAAGCCCTGATCGCTCACCTTAGCCATAAATGTCGTGAAGAATACAGCATAATTCCCATGAATGAGAAGGGAAAAAGGAGTCACTACAGCCTACAGTAGTCATAGGCATCCCCATGAGGAGANGGAGGATGAACAAGGAATAAGCCGTGAAGAGGGCCTTTTCCACACTCAACAGGGGTCGGGCTTAGCCTGGCTAAGCCAGAGGAGTCTGGGCATCTAGGACCAGGATTTTTGAGGAGGCCAGGAGGCGAGAAAGAAAACTGAACTCCAAGAGAGATCTCATCCATAGGAAAAGGTCGGGATAGCGCCACAAAGCCTGAAGGGCCTAAAGGAACCGTGGGATTGTGGGCAGCACCCAGTTGAAATTTATGAGGTTGTCGCTGGTGGTGAGCGATCAGGTGAGCTGGAAGGGGAGACTGGCGCGGGCAGACAGAGTCCAGTCCAGGGTCCCAGCATCCATCAGATTGAGGAACCACCAGGATAACCTGCCGAGTTTTCACAGCACCAGTTTTGTAAAATGGTACAGGAGAGGCCTTGGTGGGTCTGGACCAAGGTGCCCCGTGGCAAGTGAGAACTAGGTTCAATCTCTTGTACCATGAATACTTTCAATGGGGTCAGAGAATTGGCTGGAAGTGTTGTAGAAACAAGAGAAGGATTTTTTTGTTGTTGTTTTTTTTAAAACAAGGTCTCACTGTGTAGCCCAGGCTGGCCTTGAACTCACAGAGATCCATGTGTCTCTGCCTCCTGAGTGCTGGAATTAAAGGTGTGCACCACCACACCCACCAAGAGGAAGTTTCTGATGGAGGAGCTATTTGCAGGTAGTAGAGACAGATGAGTGGGGATCATGGACTATCTGTGGGGTCAGTAGGGGCAGTCTTTGCTGCCTTAGAGAGAGAGTGAAGTAGGCATCACAGCCCAAGAGCAATGTAGCAAATATGCCCAATATCCCGGCAGCTATTTCGGAGCTGCCTTTTCCTTCTACAAGGACAGCAACGGAAGTAATCAGATAGAGGATGGCTGCTATAAGGGATCTGAAGAAGTCAGTCTACCACCAGCTGATGAATGATGTCTTGGCAGGCAGATCACATGTGTAGAAGACAAATAGGACAGCAGCAAAGATCATCTCAATCACCAACAGGGAGGAGTGTGCTGACATCAAAGCACTGAAGCAAATTAATGTCACCAGGCACAGTACAGTCTCAGCAAACAGGAAAAGTCCTTTTTTGGTGTGTGAGAAGGTGTTGCAGGCTAACTAGCAGCCAGGGGCTGAGAGGTGCTCAGAGTCCGCTATGGTGTGTGCTGGAGTCCCTGGGATGCAGGACAGTTTTCTGTCTCACAAGTTTGAGGTCACTGCACACCCAGGCAGACTCTGGACAAGGGCAAAAAGCAGCCACATTCTTCACCAAAATATCGCAAGAAAAATCTCTAGAAAACATATTAAAATTTTTCTCCTTTGAAACCTCTTGAGTCAACCCACCACAGTTCAAATCATTTTTAGCACCACTGTCTTCCATGCTCCTACTACTATGGCCCACTAAGCAGCACTTNAAGTGTTGAACTGCTTTCCTTACCCAAACTCCTAAAATCCAAATTCTCTCAAACAAAAGCATGATCAGGCCTATCACACCAATTCCCTACTCCTGGTACCAACTTTTGTCTTAGNATTTCTATTGCTGTGATGAGACACCATGACCATGACACATCTTATAAAGGAAAACATTTAATTGCACCTGGCTTTACAGTTTCAAAGGTTTAGACCATTATCATCATAGTGGGACATGGTGGCATGCAGGCAGACATGGTGCTGGAGCTGAAGAGTACTACATCTTGATTGGCAAGCAACAAGAAGTGGTCTAGGACACTGGGTATGGCTTGAGCATATATGAGACCTTAAAGCTCACCCCCACAGTGACATACTTCCTCCAACAAGGCCTTACCCATTGCAANAAAGCCACACCTTCTAATAGTGCCACTATCTTTGGAGGCCATTTTCTTTCAAACCCCCACACCTGGTACATTGAGTGCCTCAGTGGAGTATTGCCTGTGTGGTTACAGACGAAGTGCTGGCTTGAGGGTAGAGAGGTGGCTGTTAGAGAAGGGTTCCAGTTTTACGGTCTGGAGTTATCAGAGATTCACCACTCTGACCTTTAATAAATATTAACAAAGAAAATGCTTTGATTCATATCCCAGCCCCAGGTCTACACCTGGGACTTGGGATTCTGGAATTCAGAGCCCAGCCACCTCAGTCAGAGGTTTATAAAGGCAAAGAATGCAAAGTTACAATTTGTTCGTGTGCAAACAGTTGGTCATCTTATGCAAAGCAAGCTTGTTTACAGAAGCAGAAACAGCTGTAAAAAAAATGTAATCCTTAACAGCCCTTAACATTCGGAGGTCTAATTTTGCTTTGTAGTTCTCTTAAGCACAGAGATTTTAAACTTTTAAACATAAAGTTATCCATCAACATAATATTAGCCACTACACCAGAAAAGGTGAGCATGCACAGGGAACTGGGGAAGAGGTGAGCTTTGGTGAAAGGAGAATAATTTCAAGCCAGGAACCAGAAACTTAGGTGTGAGAACTTCCAAAGAATTAACAAAGGACTNTGAGCAGTGTGCAAAGGCAGTGTGCCAGGTCCTAAGAACCACAGGTTTAAGGTACAAAGAGGTGAGGTCACAGGGCCCCTGGGGCCCTGAGGAGGTTTCCTAACAGGGAGTATCGATAGTCAGGTCTACTTGCAGAACAAGTATTCTGAGCGTTAGAATGAAGAACACAATTCTAAGAAGCCAAAAGAGTGGAAAATGCACCAGTTTGGAGGGTTTTAGGAATGGAGCAAGTAAGGGGCAGAGGTGGTCAGATCTTTGGTACTAGTGTAAGAAAGAAGAAAGAAGTGAGTCTGAGTAATGCTTAGGAAATAAAATGACTTGATCACTAACAGAAAATGAGAGGATCCTGNGATTCTGGGCTGGTGCCAGCTGGTGAGGATACAGCCTTGGTGGTTTTGCTGTGACTACTGTAATGTTCAATCTTCATTGTCAAATTGATTGGATTCTGAATTATCTAGGAGATAGCTCTAGGTGAGTTAAATCTCTCTTAGATTAATTGATTTAACTTGTAGAAGAAAATTTGTCCAGTCCCACCCAGCTCCCACAGCCACTTAGACCCAAGTAAACACACAGAGGCTTATATAATTTTTAAACTATGGCCGTGGCAGGCTTCTCACTAGCTAGCTCTTACATCTTAAATTAACCCATTTTGTAAATCTATGTCGCCACGTGTTCCACGTGGCTTTACCTGTGCGCTGTTACATGCTGTTCTCTAGAGGACAGAATGGCATCTGCCCAGCTTTGCTTTCTTCCTCTCTCTCTAGTTAGAATGTCCCGCCTAACCTTATTCTGCCTCACCATTGGCCAAACAGCTTTATTTATCAACCAATCAGAGCAACACATTTTCAGAAAGCCATTCCCATCATTAACTGATGAGAGAAGGCTCATCCTGAATGTAGGTGGCACCAACCCATGGGCTGGGTGCCTAGTTAATAAACAAGAAAAAAGTACAAAGTGAACTCAGTACCCAGCCTACTCTCTGATTCCTGACTGTGGTCGTAACATACCTAGTTTTCTCACACCCCCTGTTATGGATTCCTTCTAAACCATGTGAAAAATCCTCCTTCCTGAAGTTGTCTTTGTCAGGCATGTTGCCACAGTAATGAGAAAAGTCATAATGAATGAATGAAAAAAAGAAATAAAAAGGAAAGGAACAAGACTGATCCTAGTTGTGGTGGAGGAGAAAGTTTATTGTAGATATGCGGGACAGCATAGGTAGAGGCAGGGACATTTGGGAGAGTCTAGAGTGGACATGTGTTGTGCCCGAAGTCTAGACCCCAAAAGACCACCAAGAGACCAAATCTAATGCAAAAAACAAAGAGTTTTTAATGCGAGTTAACTCGGGTCTCTCNGTCCAACTGATGCAGCAGCAGAGCAGGGGAGACCTCAAGCAGCACAGGGCAAAGGTTTTTAGAGTGGCCAGACAAGGGGAGCTTGAGGGATTCCAAGACTGCCTAGTTACAGACCTGGGATTGGCTCAAGCCCTGGTTAGGGATATCTGTACTAAGCTGTACTTGGCTTTCTTGGGTCTAGGGAATTANAACATTTTANTCTCAGCAGAGGGACACCTGGAGTTGTTTGTCGGCTTCTGATTGGTCCTTCCCTGTAGGGGAAGGTGTTCATGGCTCTCTCTGTAACTAGGGAAAAAGTCAAGGGCAGTCGGGATTGGGGGGCATCCTGCTCAGGCCTTTTTGCTGTGGCTGCACTTCTGCTGAGGCCTGNGTCTCTCATTCCCCCCTCTAGAAGTAACTCTAGGGGACCCAATCATGGTTCTCTCTGATGGTCT
>LZPO01097303.1:17926-33270 GCA_001675575.1 Neotoma lepida | reverse complement strand
TGCAATTATGCTTATGGTAATCAGGGGCTTTTCAATACCAAAGTTCCAACTCTTCCATATTCTTCCATGAAACCAAAGATTTGAGAACCATGTGGTAAGGTTTAGCACAGTAAAGCCCCACTTATCAGTGGGAGTTTTCTATATTAGTTACTTTTCTCATGACTCTCACAACGTATCTGACCACAGCCACTTAAGGAAGGAAAAGTTTATTTTGATGCATAGTTTCACAGTCATTCATAGCAGGAAGGTCACAGAGGCAGGAGTTTGGGGGAGCTGGTCACACTGTGTTCATAGTCAGGAAACAGAGTCAGAAAGACTCCTGTTCAGTTTACTTCTTCCTTTTCATTTGGTCCAAGACTTCAAACCATGGAATGGTGTGGCTCCCAGCCCACAGTTAAGGGGAGATTACCTCAATTAACCTAATCTAGATAGCAATGCCAAGAGGTGGATCTAGGTGATTTTAGATCTGGTCAAGTTGGCAATCAAGATTAATCATCAAAGGTGTTAACATGTGATAGCTAATTTAATTCTCCTGTCACCTCTGAGACGGACCCTCCAGTTTATAGAGAGAAACTGGAGGCATGGTGACTTGGTAACTTACCCACTGGTAAGTAGTAGAATGAGTTTAGTTCCTGTCTCACTCCAGAAAATGCACCTTTCCTAAAGGCTATGCTATTTCCTCAGGACAGAAATCTCTCCAGAGCACTAGGACCACACCAAAGGACAATTCATTTTGAAGAAACAGGGACTGGAAAGTCATGGAGATCATAATGGCATTTGTGTCNGGAAAGTCATTCTCGTGGCTTGGCTTAGGGCAGGAAGTAGGAAATAGGAATGTAAGCCTAGGCTACGCTGTGCTTTATAATTTCAGTGGGCATGAAAGGACAGGGTAGAATCTAGACATAGTTTAGCTGGGAAATAGTTTGGTGTTAAGGTGAATAGTGAACTCATTAACACTACTAATAGAGCAGGAGTAGGGGTGACCAAACTTTCCAGTGGTGGAATTTAGGGAATTGGTGGGTGAGATACAAGGAAATATTGGAACATAGGTTTTGGAATTTGGGGTTACTATCAAAACTAAAGATTGTATTATGTCATACCTGAAGAATTTCAAACTAATATGTTAGTTAATTGTTTGTATCTCACTAATGTGTCAAAATGCAACTATTGATTCCATCTCAAAATGAGGCCAAATGTAAAAAATGAGTAATACCACAAGAAAGAAAAGTGAAGCTGGCAAAGTATATACACTATTTTATTTATAAAAGCAAATATGTAGGCAGGTGTTTTAATTTATATGGTGTGAAAATGGTATTGAAGTACTATTTATTTATACTTCTGGAGGTGGGAAAGGGTAGGTTAAGGTAAAGATGTAGAACTTGGGAGAACAAGGGTAAGAAGATATTGACACGAGCATATAAGGAAACAGTATAAAAGTTGCTGACTCACTATTTAGAGTTACTTGATCTGCCTCAGGCTTCTTAAATGCATTGTAAGAAGCAGAATGAAGAGACAAAAGCAAATTTGTTTGGATAGATGTGTAGGGATAGAAGATACTTCCTGCATCCCCACAAGAAAGAAATGTTATGAAAATAAAGGGAATAGAGAAACAGCTTTCAAAGAAATAAGTCCTGACCTTATTCAGTATGGTCGTGAGAGCGGAACACATTTCATTTTCTCAGTGTTAGGAATATAGAGAAGGTACCATTGCTTACTCATCGTGACAAGTCTGATTTAGAAGGAAACATAACCATTCATGAATCATAATCAAGTTAGCCATCTGGGATACCACTGGCAGAAAAATAGATTTCTCTCATTGGAAGACGTTTCAGTTAAGAAAAAAATAGTATGTTGCCAATTAGCAACAACAAACAGTAAGGAAGAGTCCTATTAGTACCATGAAGGGAAAGGAAAACTGTTAATTAGGAATACTAAGGATGGAGGAAAAAAGAAGAGGACAGAAAAAACTCCCTCAAAACCAGTCATCCATGATACAGTGGGCATGGATGGAAGGAAATTCTCCAAATAGAGAGTTTTAACAGGGTGTCCTTGGACAGAAATCTGTGGAGGCGGCACCAAGTGGGCAGTAGCCCTATGTTGGTACATTCTACGTACCAAACAGCAGATGACAGGAGTGAGGAATTCAAAGACATTTTCTTTCTTGAAACATATGGGACTTTTAAGGGAAGTTAAGGAAGAGTTGAGTGATTCTTTTTACTCCACTCATTTCTGTAGACATCGAGAATGCTAGACATTGCCAAATGTTATCATCATTTAAAAGGGATGGTTAGATATAACATAACTGGTTGGAATGCTTTCAGCCCCAAGTCATAGAAATAACATTGAAATATTTGGTTAAATATGTGGAGTATTTACCACTCATGTATAAGTGTGTAGAGGTGGTGTGTGGTGCCAGCTAAGTGACTACAGAATCTCATCCAGGTTTCTTTTGCCATTATNTGTTGGGTTTGCTTGTCCTATGGTTGCAAGTGACAACATCCAAAGGCATGGTTATCTTTTCATTTGTATTTTTCTTGAGGACAATTGCTTTTCCTATGCCTCTCCACTCTAACACCCCACTGGCTAGAGGTGTGTTGTGAATCCAAGATTAACCAACCATTTGTAGGAGGGATTAGTCATGGAATCAGTCATACCCCAACTCCTGGGAAGCACTTGGCTCCCCAAGGGAAGTTGGCAATCAGAATATTAGAATTCTGAGAATGAACATGGGCAATAATATGGGTCTGGGGTGGGCAATCACCAATGTTTGCCCAGCCTAAAGTGGGCTGACTATTCCCTAGGCAGGAGGTCCTGGGTTATATAAGAAAGCGAAGGCTCTCTAAGTATGAGCCTGTGAGTGAGCCAGTGAGCAGCATTCTTCCATGGTTCCTGCTTTAAGTTCCTGTTTGAGTTCCTGCCTTGACTTCTTCCCAAGATGAGCTNTAACCTGTAAGCTGAAATTAACTTTCCTCNCCTGAGGTAGTTTTGGTCAATGCTTTATCACAGCCACAGAAATGAAACTAGCACTAAATGTTTCAGTGTGATAAATCCGGTAGTTCTGTTTGACGTAAGTTTTCAGTGTCTTTAGAATTCTTTTGACTGGATTCCTTCACAATAAATATTGCTAAAGTTCAAATTTGGTAGCTCACTCATTTTCATTGCCAAATTGCCTCCAAATTGCTGCCAATCTGTTCCTACTTCCCTCTGCCTTTCAGCTGAGAGTAAGACAGACTTCGTAAGGCCTACCTGAGAGTGACCAGGCAGTTTCCTGGGAGACTAGATCAACAACATGAGAATGCTTAACAGACNGGCTTCTCTTCTAGCTTACAAGAAAGACTGACAGGACCTGACTTAAGCATGAAGGGAGAGCTTTAGAAGCTTATAGGTGTCCTCTGACCCTCACGGCAAGGTCATGCAGAATCTGACAGCTTTGCCACCTGGAAGAGGAAGTTGGGTTTGCAACTTCCTCCAGATCTCTCTCTTCCAGCACCCTGCCTCATTCCTTTCTTCCTGCAAACCTGCTCTTGTGTTCTCCCAGAATGCTTCCCAGAGAGTCTGATTTACAAAGGAGACAACAGCAGCTTNGGTTAAGGACTCACCACAAGATGCTGAACTGATAACTGAGATAAAGACTTTTGAATCTAGATTCATTTAGATCCCCAATCTGTAGCCACCAATGAGGTTTGCAGGAGTGATGCTGGCTGGCTGCCTTGCTAACTCAGTTTAGTCTTGTCCTTGTAAGTAAATCTGATCAGAGGGCTTGGTAAATTCTCTTACCAACTCTCAGCCAAAAGATNTTCCTTTTCTTACCAAAACCTAAAATTCTCCAATTAGGAGAATCATTTCTTTCTTTGGTTTAAAACACAGATTAGCCCATCAGCATAGANTACTTGGCAAGTTACAGAGACTTTAATGATCTCATTTTTTTTTCTATGATAATCTAGTGATAACAGGGCAGGGATTATTGACTCTCATTGATTAAGAGAGAAAAAGGAATATAACTTCCAAGTGGACTCAGAGGGAAGGGCAGCCATGGTGCCTCATATTGTGCCTGTTGTTGGGGCTACATGAGGTCTGATACCCAGGTCCCTTCATCTCTTTGATCTGAAGTTCTAGAACTTTTGTTTTGTTTTGGAGACAGAGTTTCTCTGTGCAGCACTCACTCTCCTCCTGGGACACATTCTAGACCCAGCTGGCTTTGAACAGAGATCTGTCTCTGCCTCCTGAGTGTTGCGGCTAAAGGTGTGTGCCACCACCACCCGGCTAATGGCTATGGTACCAGCTACATCTTAACTATGTTGTCAGAGCGTTTCCTGGGGGAGGAATTTGAAGTAGATCTCAAGTCTTTTTCAACTTCCATTTTCTTGTGGCTTGGCCAGAGATTAGATCATGCTGGTGAAGAGAAATGGTTGAAGGAAATAGGATGGAGAGGTCAGTAAAGACCAACTTGGTTTTCATTATGTTTGGTATGAAGCATCAAAGGTTAGCTAAATGACAAAGTCCAATGACATTCTTTAATTATTAAAGGATAATTCACATGTGTGTGTTGTTACCATAGAAAAGCTCTTCCAACACGATGTCATGGTTCACAGTACTCTTGAAACACAGCTTCATTGTATTATTGACAATATTGCAACTGTGTGAGATAAACACTCTTGTCTTAGAAGAGACTTGAGATTAAAGGTGTGTGTGCCACCACCGCCCGGCGAACATTACTCTTATTTAAGTCTTTTGTTGGAAATTTTATTAGAGACAATATGCAACTTCAAAACTAAAGCCATACCCACAGTTTCCTATACTATATTAAGGATAAAGAGAAACAATACATTCCAAGGCTAAATTTGTCATTGTGTCCATTTTTAAGGTAACAGGGATCTCATATTTAGCATGCTGCATGTGATCACCATTCTTGGCAATAAGACAAAAATTACAAACACATTAAGAAAACCAAGAAACCTAAAAGACTACAGGTGGCAGTCCACTTAAAAATTGTTTGATTGAATAATAATATTTTAGTTTTTTCAAGACAGGGTTTCTCCATGTAGCCCTGGCTGTCCTGGAACTTGCTCTGTAGACCAGGCTGGCCTCGAACTCGAGATCTGCCTGCCTCTGCCTCCTGAGTGCTAAGTCTAAAGTTGTGTGCCACCACAGCCTGGCTTGAATACTATTATTTTATAGTAAAGTTCTGCTACAGTCTTATGAGATAATCTGAATGATCTAAATCTGCCATGAAATCATCAGACAGTCATGAATAGGGATGGAAGAACAGCATTGGAGGTCAAAGAACCTAAACAAAAGGACATACAAGGGAAGACTTTGCCCAAATGAATCTTTGGGCAATGACTCTTAAAAATTGGTAGTCAGGTTCCCATATGGTAAGCTTGGCCAGGCACACACGGCCTTGGAAGCAGATGGGCCTGGGTGTCAGTCACAGCCTCACTATTTCCACTAATACCTATGACCTCAGTGAAGTTGGAAAACCCCTTTGAGCCCATTTCTTCATCTATAAATGGTAAGATGAATCATTCTTGTATATGGTTGTTATAAGAATCACATGAGATGTGTTAAAAACTTCTTTGTGTGTGTACATGTGATGTGTATATGCATGCACACACACATGAAAGCCAAAGGACAACTTTGGGTATCATTCCTCAGGAGCTGCATGTCTGTTTTTTGATATTGAAACAAGGTGTTTTACTGGACTCAAAGTTGTCAAGCAATTAGGATTGGTTGGCCAGTGAGCCNCAGGGATCCACCTGTCTCTGCCTCTCCATCCCTGAGATTAGCAGGGCACCACCACATCTGACTTTTTTTTTCATTAAAATGTAGGTTTTGAGAAACAAATTCAGGGTCATGTATTAGTACAGCAGCACTCTTTTTTGTTTGAACCATCTCCTCAGCCCAACAGTATGGACCTGTGATACTTATTAAGTTCCATGCCCGCCTGTTCCTTTGCTTCTGAGTGTTGTTTTTATTCTTTTATCTCTTACTCTTTTGAAGGGCCTGCCACCCAGCTCCCAAATAAATCACACATGGAAGCTTATTCTTAATTATAAACGCCTGTCCTTAGCTTGGCTTGTTTCTTGCCAGTTTTTCTTTACATAAATTNTCCCATCTACCATTTGCCTCTGGGCTTTTACCTTTTCTTACTTCTGTAACCTTACTTTCACTCTTACTCCGTGGCTTGCTGTGTAGCTGGGTGGCTGGCCCCTGATGTCCTCCTCCTTCTCTCGTTCCTTCCTTGATCTCTTCCCAGATTTCTTCTTCTATTTATCCTCTCTGCCTGCCAGCCCCACCTGTTTCTCTCTCCTGCCTCACTATTGGCCATTCAGCTCTTTATTAGAACATCAGGTGTTTTAGACAGGCAGAGTAACAGCTTCACAGAGTTAAACAAATGCAACATAAACAAAAGTAACACACCTTAATACTATTCTGTAACATTTGAGGAAGTCACTCCGATACCTAGTACACTCACTTAGGTATTCATCCTAAGCATGTACACTATGACCATCCCCCTTTCCTTGATGAAGGGTTCAGCAGGAGGTAATCCAGCTAATTCCCAATCTTCAAGTCTGCCATCTTCTTCTACCTCACACAAAGGTGCTATATGTATCTGTAAAGATCTGGAGTGTGCTACAGAAATTCTCACCTTGGCCTAACACATATGGACCTTATCTCTGATGGGGAAATAGATAATAAAATATTATAATATATATAATTAATAATGTTCTGCAGCAGACAATGTGAGAGAGACATTTAATCAGTCAAGTTGGGATGGGGATGTCTAGGACAACAGATGATGGAGAGATTGTGGGTGATGTTCTAGACAGAGAAGTGACATTCAATTATTTCTCTATTCAGTCAGATTTACTAAATATGAACTAATTCCATAGACTGTCTCAGTACTGAATAAAACAGGCTCTCTTAAGCTGAATGCCCTAAGTCNGGTACTTGGGAGCAGTTACAAGTATGGCCAATCTGATTTTAGCCCTTCCTGGGCTGCAAAGCAAGACCCTGTGTTAAACAATAAAACTATCGTTTCTATAATTCTGACATTCTAGTAAGTGGAGGGAGAAAACTGAAGTTAGAGGTGGGTACTGAGAGGCATTTTGGGAGATTAAGTTAGGCAGAGAGTGGGGTGGAGTACTGCTGCTACTTTAGAAGGGAGANTGGGAAGATTTCTTTGGGGAGGTGTCATTTAAGCTGAGATCTGAATGGCAACTGTGGGAAGCTCAAGATGATCATAGCAGGCAGACAGGAGCTATTGCAAAAGGCTTAAGCAAGGAATCANCTCTGTGGTTTTGAGTTGGTAAAGATGACTGATGATATGGCTGGATTCAAGTGGGTCAGAGAGGTAGGGAATTATATGCTAAACCTGTGTGGACCCAAATCATGAACCCTGTGAGCCTGGAGATCTCTTGGCAGAAGGAAAGAGGCTGGATTAGGTGGTGAGAAGCAATGTGGGAGGCAGAAGCCAGAGCTGGATTCTGGGGCTGGAGAGATAGCTTGGTGTTTAAGAGTGCTTACTGTTCTTGNCGAAGACCGAAGTTCAGTTCCTAGCACCCATGTCAGGAGGTTTATAACTGCCTGTAACTTCAGGGAATCTGCCCTCCTCTGGTCTCCACACACATCTAACATACACTCACACACATATATATGAATAAAAACATAAAATCTTTTTTTAAAGAACTAGATCCTGCCAAACACTATATGGAGGACCAAGGAGATGTTTAATTCTANTTAATATCATGCAAAAAATCTCATGGAGCTATGACTAAAGTCATTCAAAGAAAACCTCTCATGTTTATACCTTCAAGGAATATACATGTTACATTCTTAAGCCAAAGTGCCCAACACAGAGACCCCATGACAGTTGAGAATTTTTTTTAAGTATGCATATAATTCTAATAGAACCCCTATGTTTGCAACATTTGAGTCGACTTCCCACTATGGCATTATCTATCAGATGGAATGTTTTGTGGGAGTATACATCACCATAGCTAAGAGTTAAGAGGTGGTGCATAATGACTAGATGGCAAAGGATGTTACATAGTACAACATAGGAGAACTTCGCCTCATGGTATACAAGATGGACTTTGCTAAGTTGACTTCGTATCTTTTATTTACACCCTCAGATTTGATTACCAATGAGCATAGCATGAACATTTATCATCTAACGTCTTGCAACTAGAGGTCATAATATGACATAATGTTTCATAATATGAAATGTAGGTAGAAGTGGCTGGGATGGATGTTCTCTCCTAGATAAAAAGGTAAAGCAAGCCTGGAGCTCATGAGTTGGGCTTCTTTCTAAGCCAGCAGGCTATAAGCACAAACCCATGTTCAGCTTGAGATACTAACACTATTGTGTCCAATTTTGGACTAGTTTGAGTTGGGCATCTCATTGGCACTACTCTAGCTGGAGATGAACTCTGACCCCAACACCTAGCTGTCAGATCTCAACATCATGGCACGTAAGACAGTTAAAGTTGGAAGTTGTTAGAAAAATCGTAATTTTTGTTCTAGCAACTCTACTGAAATCTTTCCAGAAAACATATATATGTCTAGTGTGTGAACTGGAGAATAAGTTCAGTGGGAAGCACGAAGTTTCAGAGGAGAAATTTTGCCAATCCAACTCAAANAAGGCTACAAGGGAAATCAGCAGAAGCTGCCCCCTGCTGGCTGAGTATCACAGCCCATGAGCACNTGGTGGTCCTAAGTAAAAATGTGGACCAGAGAATCCTGAGAAATTGATGGCAGCCAGCTCAATAAGGTTCACTGGAACACAGTTCAGCTGGACAACGTGGAACACCAGGTCGGTACTTCTGCTGTTCCTAAAAAGCTCATGCACAGGGGTGTTAAATTTTAGTTTCTAGAGTTTTAGTTGTAAACAAAAATGGTGGGATTTTGTTTGCTTTTGTTATTAGAGATAGGGTTCCTCTGTGTAGCCCTGGCTGTTCTGGNACCCACTCTGTAGACCAGGCTGGCCTTGAACTCAAGAGATCCATCTGCCTCTGCCTCCCGAGTGCTGGAATCAAAGGTGTGCATCACCACTGCCTGGCAAGGTTTTTTTTAAAAAGAAAAAAAAAAGGTAAAGTTTGGAAATGTATTATAGATTAGAAGCTCATGGGTGCAGCACGACTAACATGCACAAAGCCCTGGGTTTAGTCCCCAGAACTGTGGATGAGGGAGGCAGGCTAGAACATCTGGCTCAGAGCATGCTCTTTTGCCTTCANGTGAGGCCAGGCCTTTGGATTTCAGGTGTGCCTGTATAGACACAAGGGGCTCAACAGGGTCTGTGTCTTCCTCCATCCTTGTTTGGTATCCATGCTCTGTGCAGTTTACTTGTTCTTCAAAAGTACACAAAGTAAAGCAACACTTCAGTGTTTCTCTTCAGATCGAATCTTTGTGATGTGTAGGGATGGGGTGTTGGCAGAGCATTACAAAGTCAAAGACCTATGAGGAGGAAGCCTCATGAAGGTGATGGCATTTGGGCTGGTCTCAATAGATGGCTATAACTCTTACGATGAAGATGGGGGGTTAGGACATTCATTGCAAGAACAGGAAGCAAGATGAATGATGAAGTCAAAGTAACAAAAAGAGCTGTGTACCAGAAATGAAGGCCATTTTAGTTCAGGAGAAGAACAAGATATATATATGGAAAGCAGTGAGAGACAGGGCCAGGTTAAGAGGGTTGACATTTAGCGTATCTGTAAGGTTTTGGAACAGCTATTTACACAGGTGCGTAAGTCAAACAAGGGACACATGAGTAAATAATTAGCCTTACTGGGCATGAAACATGGATGTGTGGACCTGGCATGAGCTGAGGCCACGTGTGCCTAGAGATCAAGATGTGGACTTGAGTTTCATTTTAAAAACAACTGCAGTAAAAGGAACTGTGAATAAATTACAATTGTGTAAACTGAATACAGGAAGATAATACACTGAGTATTCAAAATATGACAGAAAACAAGAGGAAGAGAAAAAACCTTTTAAAGTTGGATTAAGGTACAAGAGGGACTTTCAGGGGGAGACACACTATATAGGTACTTGAAGTAAGAGAATGACGAGAGAGGTGGACTTCAGAATGAGTCACTTGCACGAGTCAAGTCAGTGAGTTTGGTTTGTCATAAGGACAGTATAGGAACCTACTAGCAGGGCCTGAATACAGGACCGATGTTGTGACAGGGAAAACGGATCTATGGAGCACCTTGAGAAAACAAACCCCGTTGTTTTACTGATATGTATAACACGTGTATGTTTTATCAGCTGCTAACTTCTCAGAAACTCTTATCCCATATTGACCTAACTGGCAGGTACAATCAAGGTCACATTTTTGTAAGGTAATCTGAGACTGAATCACCAGTCTAGTTATTTGACATTCTAGTCTAGACTGTAAGACCCGCTAACAGTACAACCAAAGTAGCTGAAAGCACACCTTTTTTTTAGAGGGTGGGGAGAACACGTCCCTAAACCCACAGGAGGGGTATGGTTGTGCATGGGCAGAGGCCCCACGTTAGCAGAAGAAAGGTTATGACACGCAGTCTTTCAGGCTGACGCTTGTCACGCTGCATAGTTGCCGCATGGCTCATCGCGGTGACTACTCGGGAGAGTCCCAGGGCGGGCTGCTCGCCGGGACCGGGTCACGACGCAATGGGACTAGGAGGAGACAGGACCAGGCCGCGCCCTCCTGCCTACTACATCTCCCAAAGCTCCGCGCGGCCCCAAGGCTTAGCAGCCCCGGTGCGGAGCGCAGACTGGGGTTCTGGGAATGGGAGTCCGAATGCAGACACCGCCCCAGTGGACGCCGGTGGGGAGATCTGCAGCGATTGGCCAGCGGGCGATGCAGGCCCGCCCACGCATGGTGACGACAAGCAGCCGTCTGGCTACTTAAGGCGTCGCGGTCTGGCCACCCCGCCTTCGCTCCCGCGCTAGAGAGAAACATGTATCGTTTCCGCTCGCAGCTCTTCACGGGGATTTCTGCTGCCGCCGCCGCCGCCTCTCACCCGCGCCGCTCCTCGCCTCTCTTGTTAGCCCGAGACTCGCCTCTCAGCCGTCCGCCGCACAGACGCACGAGTAGACAGTGCAGCTCCATCGGCTGATCCTCGCTGAGCTCCAAGTGTAGGCGGCACCGGGCGGCCCACGATGCCGAAGAACAAGAAGCGGAACGCTCCCCACCGCGGTGGCGGCGGCTCCGGGGCAGCAACGTCGGCGGCCACGGCAGGTGAGGGGCGTCCCCGCGCCCAGAGCCGGCGGGCTGGCCGGATGGGAGGCTCCGGTCTAGGGCGCGGCGGGACTTGTAGTCCGGTCTTCGCTTCGGACGCCCCGGGGCTGCAAAGCGCGTGTTGCGGCTGAACTGCAGTTCCCATCATGCCCCGGGCGCCGCGCTTGCGCGTTTTAGGCTGGCACGAGGGAGCAGTGCTAGGGCACCGGCCCTGGGGGCGGGGAGAAGTGGGACCTAAGGCCCGAGGCGGAGTTCGAGTAAGGGTGACCAGGACTTGGAGCTCTTCCTTGAAGTTCTGCTTCCTGTCCGGCCTTTTACTGGACTAGAGATGGGGCGGAGCGCCCGTGGCTTTCCGCTGCTGCCCGCTGCCTGTGACTCTCCAAACATGGAGTTCTCGGGAATGCCAAACGTCCGGCGGGTTTGGACCGGCTTTTGTGTCACGCGGCCGGGGTGACGCACAGGCGCGAGTGGCTTCCATCCCGCTGCCTCCCTGCGCGTCCCGCGTGTTCACTNGGCAGGGTGGAGGCGTCGGAAGCCGGGGCCATCGCCCCACCCCAAGCGTGGCTCCCACGTCTAATCCTGTACCTGCAGGAACCAGGAGCCCCCACAGCCCTTGTGCCACCAGCCTAGGCGACCGCGTTCTCCTTTGTGCTGCATTCTATAGGTTCCATGCAGTGGTAGAGATGGTGAGAAGCCGAGGTTGCAATTGGCTGAAAGTTAGGGATAGTGTTTTGTTTTGTTTTGTCTTCCATGCTAAATGGAAGCTTTTCCTGGAGGGATAATTGCTGAACTGAAAGTATAATTCTCTACTTACTTAATATATGGTTAAGAAAGGAAAAAAAAAGTGACTGCAGCCGAAGGTCCCTTCTACAAGACTGCACACAAAGCACGAGTAGAGTAATATTAAACTGGGTATTTATCTCATTAATTGCTTTGTTAAGATTATGGAGGTGAATATTGGAATATCCCCCAGACGTTTCACCAAGAGTAGTCATTAGGTGTTTGGTGACAGCTGCTACTTTTTGATCATTCGAATGTTATACCTTTGTATTTTCATTAGAAAAGTAAAACCAGTTTTCTTGTTAAATTTTGGAAAATGGCATCGCGGAACGTTTTCCTACAAGGCTTGGAGATGCCTGAACGCACTTGATCATGCATTAAACGATGACTGAGAATAAATTATTACAAATACAGATTTTTCTTTTGTTCTTTAGATCCTTTTTTCCTGAATGCATCGTGAAATTCATTCTGAAGTTAGGAAACACTGTTTCTAGTCTAGTTAGGTTGACTCGAGGCTACCGCTTACCTCGGGTTAATCTTTCCCTCCTGAATAAATACTTGAGTTCTTTCTGGGAGAGTCTCATTAGTTTTGTTAAAGTTTACCTTTTTAAAGAATGAAATAATGGAGAAACACTGCCATTTTGGAAACGGGAGTGGTGTTAAAAGTGGCCTCACAGAAGCCCTTCCTTTCTGTAGTTTTTCTGCCAAGCATTCTTCCTTTCTTAGGACACATTTTCCCTAAGGCTTATTTGACCTGTCATCAGTCTTCATCACTGCTGTCTTTTAAATTCTCCTTAATAGAAAAGATACATTTGAACACCGCATTCTAGCATATGTAGTACAAGCACTAAAAATTGATTTTTTTAAAGCATCTATAAACAAATGGAAAGTAATTGATTTGTTTGTAAAAACTGTAAGCTTTGACACTGTTACCATAAGTTACCTCTAAAAGTTATCATAAAAGTGGAACTGGATGAGAATGCTTTCCTGTAAATTTCTGCCTTGGTCACATGTGTATATTTCACTTACTTAATAGTTGAGTCAGAGAAAGGGAATTATCAAAAATTTTACTTAGAAAATTTTACTTACTAAATAGTTGAGTCAGAGAAAGGGAATTTTCAAAAATTTTACTTAAACCACTTTTTCTATTGATGTTTGGGTGACAGAATAGATGTGATTTAAATGAATCTCCTGTACAACCAAAGAGGTAGCCAACTTTCCAGTTAGTTAGGTTAATAGGTCTTTATGTATAGTCTCCTTTTTAAGTAAATGGGGAGCCAAGAAAACTGACTTCATAGATCTGTATTTACACAGTAANCACTCTTCTGATTTGAGGAGTGGGTTTGGGTTTTTGTTTTGTTTTTTACTTTTTGTCTATTAAGACAGTCTCACTCTAGCCTGGCCTGGGATCAATGTAACCTAAGCTGGTCTCAAACTAAGGCATCCTCGAGCCTTAGCCTTCTGATTGCTGGGGTTGCAGGTGTAAAGCCACCAGATTTACCATGAAAGACAGGGTTTTTAAGAAAAAGTTGGGATAGTAAGCCTTTGAGAAATGAGGACTTCAAATATTCAGCATGCCAGCNCATTCTTGACACCTGGATTACAAGGTTACAAGGTAAGTTTGACCTAGATGTCAGGCATTCTTACAAGATGAATTTCTGTGCTTTAGAAAATGCATTTATTTATTTATGTGTGTGAACACACCGAGATACCAATGTGGAGGTCAGAGGACACTTTTCTCTGTGGGTCCCAGGGATTGATGAACTCAGGCGGATAGGCTTGGCAGCAGGCACCTTTTCTCCTGCGCTATCTTGCCAGCTGTTCCTTGCTTTTTCAAACCACCTTCTAGAATCCTGAAGAAACTTAAACTAGTTAGTTAAGAGACTGGAACTTAAAGCTGTGTAAGAGTACTCATAAAAACAGGCCAAGTACGAACAGTTTTAAAATGACATTGGCTTGTATGTAAATATGGTAAGATTATTCAGAATATACTCAGATGTTAGCATAATTTGTCATGAGGGAAAATCCAGAAATAGACTGGTGTTTATTTTTCTNCTAAGTCTGGTGATTAAGAACTTTTGGCATGTTTGCTTCACCTATTCTCTGTGCTTTCCTACTTGATTCAAGTTGCTTTGGCATCAGGCAAGTAGATTTCAAGGTTGCTTGTTCTTTTAAAAATTTGCTAACTTCTCTGCATTGGTTTCAAAAAAAGCAACCCNTATTTAAAAGCAAATTAGCCTAATTCTTAACAGGCTTAAAATTTTAGAGGATTTAAAAAATAAACTTAACACCCATTAATCCTAGGATTTGAGAGGCTGGAATGGTAGGAACATTGGCAGGAGTTGAAGGCTAATCTGGGTTATATAGTGATTGGCTTGCAGAGTCAGACTAGGTTACCAAAAACTAATATAAACCAGTAAATAAAAATAAAGTAACAAATAATAGGTATTTGAAAAAAAATATAGGAACTTGATTTTTCTTTTTGAGGAATTTGTTATTCACATGTAAAGTTAAGTATTAATAACAATTATGTGTATATAGAAATGTTAATAGGCCAGGTGGTGGTGGTGCATGCAGAGATAGGCAGATCTCAGAGTTCAAGGCCAGCCTGGTCTACAGAGTGAGTTCCAGGACAGCCAGTACAGTTACGNAGAAGAATCCCTATCTCAAAAAAAAAGTGCTAATAATTATATGTGAAANTATTTCAGAAAATTGCAGTTCTACAGATATGCAATCAAANATAATGCCCACTAATCTATATTTGCTTACAGTTTGTCATAATCATATAATTAATAANGAAATGTATTTATATGGACTTTTGATACTTTCCCTTTTCCTCCAGTCTTCCTAGGGAATTGACAAAGAAAGATTGTATACATCTAGAGGATACACTGTATATCATACATAGTAAGATGACTGCATAATTATGCTACTTAATGACATCTTACTTTGTCAGTAGAACACTCCTAAATGTGGAGTATAGNACATGTTACTTGCCACATTCCTGAATGATATGATTGTGTTGTGGTATGCTTAGTATTGAAATATATTTCTGTATGATTGCAAATAGANATACATTACTTAGTTTACATAAAAGTAAGTAGGTAAATTTGTATGTAACAGGTACCAAAAGAAGAGGTTAGNTAAGCTGGAGAGTGAATGAAATTGANCTCTTGTTTAGTTTATGTTCATTTTCTNTATTCTGCCTAGGTGGTAATCCTAGCAGTTCTCTTGCAGAGTGTACTCTTACTTATTAAAAAGCACCCAGTATTATAGGGACTTCATATTTGATGTTGTTTTTGATTTTACTAATACAAGGAAATTGAATTCAGGTAAATCA